>PVHX01006289.1:81344-102488 GCA_004024805.1 Geosciurus inauris | reverse complement strand
GATATACAATCAATCAATAAATATATGAAGAAATGTTCATCATCTCTAGCTATTAGAGAAATGCAAATCAAAACTACGCTCAGATACCATCTCACACCAGTCAGAATGGCAGCTATCCAAAATACCAGCAACAATAAGTGCTGGCGAGGATGTGGTGAAAAAGGTACACTCAAACATTGCTGGTGGGACTGCAAATTGGGGCAACCAATCTGGAAAGCAGTTTGGAGATTTCTTAAAAAACTTGGAATGGACATATCAGATTTTGATGAGATAAAATCAAGTTGACTGGTATTAAGTACCAATCTCAAGACATTTCTCCACAAAGTGAAATACATATTCCATCCTTACATAGATTGATGACTATTTTATATGAAACTTTCTGTAGATACTTAAAAGCACAATATAAAATAAAATGTTTAATGAGAACACAAGTCAAATGACCAGGCAGAGTCCATTCACACATAGCATATACAACAGAATTAATAGCTTTATTACTTGGTAATGTCAGTATGTCATGAAGGTTGTGGTATATTCTGGTTTTATATCACTTTGTAGTAAATAGGAAAGAATAAAATCATATATTATTGTTTTTGTAGAACAAGCAAAAACTATGTGTGTGTGTGTGTGTGTGTGAGAGAGAGAGAGAGAGAGAGAAAGATATACTATATATATATATATATATATATATACTGAAAGAAATAAATAGAAATATTGTGGATATATATGTGCATATATGTACTAAATATATATATTCTACAAGTTCTGCATCTGCCAATTCAACCAAAATCGATGGAAAATTTTTGGAAAAATATTGTTTATACTGAATGTATGAAGATATCTTTCACAAGATATCACAAGATATCTTTGTAGTATAAAAATTACTTATGTAGGGGATAGCATTTACCTTATATTAGGTATTATAAACAATCTAGAAATGAGTTAGAGAAGAATGTGCCACTGTTCTAATCCCCAGTGGATATAAAGGGAAAATTTTATATATTCAAAGAAATAAAATAGTCTTGCAATTTCAGTGTATTGATTATATGTATCATTCTGGACATATTACAAATTATGTCATATATTGTTGATGCTAATGCAGTAATCAAAAGTTTTACTAAAAACATGTATCCTGGAAATGATTTAAAAAGTAAAATGAAAGCTAACATGTGACTTGGTGATTGAAAATCAGAAGATAAAATTATACTTTGAATCATATATGAAAAGAAGGCTGTGGTTTCTCTGCATCTTAAAGATAATATCACATAATACTCTAAATTTTCTTATTACTTCTTTAAACTTAACTACAAAAAATAATTAAAAAAAGATGCATAAACTGGGTGTGGATTTCTATTAATTTACATACAACATGATAACAGAGATTTCTATTAATTTACATATTTCAACTTCAATGTCACATTTTTATATAAATAAGGAAACTTTTATTTGCCAAAATTCCCAATAATTCAGTCGTTTTTTCTTACATTGGATAAATATTTGTAGATTGCCAAATCATATATTAACATGGTACTCAAAGGGTTTTCATTCTATTAGGAAAGAATATAAGAACTGAGTAATATTCATCAACTTCCTACTAGAGTTATTGTAGTAGATATATTATGATAGTGGGCAGTAGGCATGTTGTTTCCAAGTTTTATTTCCTGTTTTAGATTTGGGATGAAACAAATTTCAAATACAATGTGATAAATGACAGATATGAGTTGTACAGGTGCTTTCAGTAGGAAGCAGACAGATGGTTTCAACTTTAGGTAATCATGGAAGACTATAATGAGAAGATAAAATTTATGTTAGGTCTTTCAGTAGTAAACAAATTTTGTCTACCTGTGGTGGAATTTGGGAATTATTCTAGATACAGGGATAAAACAATTTGCTTTATTTGTGAATGCTAAAACGTAGTTTGATAAAGAAAATGGGATTCATCTCAATGGTGTCAATTAGATTGATAAACCTGGTGTTAGATTTCAAAATTATATACAATATAGTGCCACAATAATTAATTTGCTGCCTGTTTTTAATACCTATGGCCTTTTATAGAGACATGTAAATGTTTCTCATCCTAAACTGTATTATTTTCAAGCAATCTCTTGTTAAAATTTATATATATTATAATACATGTGGTTAAGAAACTGAAGCTATGGATATATTCTACTCTCAAGCTACAAAACACCTTTAGTTGATGCCTTACCAGTTCGATGAACTTACTGTTGTCTCCAATTTTGTCATTAAGAAAAAATCTGAACTTCTGGGATTAATCTTTTACAATGGATTCCTATAGTAGTTCTTCACCAGAACTCTTAATTACCAAATAAAGTAATGTAATCACATTTAATGTGTAATATTTTTTGGTCAAATATATCAAAGTTGGTTCACATAAAAATAGATAATGATTTGAAGAACAGGGATTTTAGAAGGCTAGTGTTTCAATGCAGAACCAAGTGCCAATTCATGCTTTGGAGAGGATGAGTGTGTTTCTGTGATTAACTCATGAAACTCTACATTCTAAATCAGTACTAGTAATATTTTTGTCTTTGTATTTTACTATTTTCTCCTGTATCTTGTCAATAACACTGTCATGTGATTTTCTTTGCCTTCTATGTTCAGATTTTCTTTGGATCGCCATACTGACCTTGATCGGATTTTTAACATACATTCTGGAAATGGATCACTTTATACATCAAAACCACTTGACCGTGAATTATCTCAATGGCATAATCTTACTGTTATAGCTGCTGAAATCAGTAAGATGACTTTTATGTCTATAATATATTTATATGTGTTTATATTTCTCTATATTTTAGTTTCACATATTTAACATATAGTTATAGGTTTCATTTTATATCAAAATAATTCATTCTCATTGGCTATACAAATAATAGTTTTAATTTAAATTTTAAATTGATTTCTCAAACACCTGTAATTTTTTCCAGTATTTCCTTTAGCTATATACTGAGGGATGACTATAGGTATTGTAGGAGAAGAAAAATTATAGCTATGCTCTCTTAGAAATTTTACTAGGTCTGAGAATTAAACTGATATTCAATAGGAGAAATGCACACACATTTATTTAAACTTTATGTAACAGGAAGCATTCTTAAGGAAATAAAGATCCCAAAAAGTTGCAAAGTCTGAATGCTTTTGTACTAGGATGAACCAAAAGAGGCAATAGTGGAAAAATAACTAAATATTTACAGAATATTTTTATTTTTGTACAGAATTTTCTATTTTAATGGCCTGCTCTTCTCAATATTAAGAATGTTACTCTCTTCATGATATTAAAGAATATTTTCTATATAAGGGTTTTTTCTTTTGTTTTCAGGAAAGAAAGGGGAAAGTTCAGAGTATCCTTCTTGTACATGCTGTTTATTCTATTTTATTGTACGTTATCTTGTTTTATAGTACTGGGGATTGAATCTAGGGCCTTGTGCATGTCAATCAAGTGCTCTACCACTTGAGCTGTGTCCTCAGCCCTGATTTTCTTTTCTTTCTCTTTCTCTTCCTTTTCTTTCTTTGTAATGTCTTTGGCTCAATGTAATCCTTATGACAGAACAGTATATTTGGGATTAGCATATTCTGCTACTCTAAAGTATCAGCAAATCTAACATTTATTATTAACTAATAAAACTAAGGGAGAATGGATACTAAAATATTTCTCTTTTGAGGAAACAATTGAGATTTTAAATTTGTTTTATCAACACTATTAATCAGAATCTATGATAAACCAAGTGTACCAGGTATAATTCTAAGAATTTTAAATTACATTTTCTCTTGCTAATATTTTAATTAGCCTCATTTAAATGAGAAGAAACTCATACTCTGGAGATTTGTGTAACTTGCTGAAATAATGCTAGAGGTAGTAAATTGGGACTTAAAATAGGTTATTCCATTTCTAGGTCTAATAATTTACAAAATTTACAAAATTTCTTCAAACTATAAATAGAGATCAAGGATTCAAAATCCTTCTTTCTTTAGTTGCAAAAGGTCTTACCTACACACAAGATGGCCTGCATCATTTATGGAACTCATTGACAGATTAAAATGTTAGGTGGATCATTCAAAAAGTATTAACAAATTCAACAGCAGAGTCTTCAGTCTAGTGTGGGGTCCTTAAGGATGGGAGGCCCTGGTCAACAGGTGAAATCACATGTTCATGCTCCAGCAAACTTGCTCCATTTCTGATTGCATACTGATATACACCAAACAGAGTAACTCAAACTGCTTTAAAAAGAAATATTCATTAGGGGTTGGGTCATGGTGAGAAAACAAGCCCATAAGTTCCAGATCTGAAATACTAAGCTGAATCTGCAAATAGGTGTCTTATTTATTATTCAAAGTAACCATTCCAGACTTTGGAAGGCAAAACATCAGATCTGAATCACCAAGTGCCTCTGAAGAATGTAACTAGGCTGGGCAGATGATCAGCAACCTACCCAAAGCTTCAAGCTAAAATAATAGATTTAGTTTATCCTTCTAATTTGACTCTGAAATACAGACCAACCTCAAAAGATCATTTCATCACAGTGAGATATAAGCGGTGGTACCTGCTAAGGCTGAAAACTGTTGGGGTTTTCTTTTAGGAAAGCTGTCCTTTCTCTGTCTCCATCCTAAGAGTTGTTTGTGCCCAACGCGATTCATTCTGGTCATTCCAAAAGCAAGATTGTTTGTGCTCTGCTCATTTTAAGATGCTTTCTCAAGCCCAGTGAGCTTGGAATTGCACTTTCCATTTCAGATACTTTGAGAAATTTAACTTCTAAAGCTAGTTGAAGTAATTATGATTCAGTAGAAAGCTAAGCCAATTACCTCTTCTTAAGAATTGAACCTATTTTTTGCCCCTAAATGAAATCAATCTGTGACACAACTGCTGGAAATACCTACCTGCCAAACCACCACCAGTTAGGGTCCCATTATGCTGTTCTGGGAATTAAATTAAGCAATGAGGGTGAAAGGGAAACTGCTTCTAGAGAATTGTTTTTACGAGACTTTAAACACTGGTTTTATGCTAAGTATGTCACACACCTCGCCCTAAGCAAGACAGAATGACGTACAAATGTGCTTCTTACCAATGTGTTTCCAGACCCTGCCTCTAACAGTTTAATTCTACATTCCAATGCAATATATCACATCATGTGGCAAGTGCTAGCTACTGCAGGTGATTATTTAGTGCATTATTCATGGCATAATTCCCCTTTTAGTCTTTAAAAATATTTTAAAATGCCATGTAGAGAATGAAAAAATCTAAAATTAAGGTCATTATCAGTGATTTAATAATAAACTTCAAATTTTAGAACACACTTATTGTAGTAACCAAAGAGTTCTTTCAAGAAAATTTAACTATAATCATTGCAATACACTCAGAAGACAATAAAGTATGGTGTAGAAAGAAGGACTCCATTATCTATACCTAGTTATGTATTAATTAGTAAAAACGTCTTGTCCTAAGCATGTATAATATTTTCATCTTTTGAAAACCTGGGGTATCTAGAGAATAATTGAAGCTTTCCTCTATTTAGAGATTTGCAAAAGCCTTTGGAATTGCAGGCAGTGTCACCTCAGCACACACATTTTAAGATCATTTGTTGCTGGTACATTGTGCTACTCTGCCACTTCCCTGAAGGGCTCTGAGGGAGACTCAGGTGGTAAATACATGCCAGCTGATCTTCCATATGATTCTTCCTCAGAATGTTTTGTAGGTTTATTTATACATAAACCATGGCATTTACCAGCCCCTCCCCCCCTAACAATTGTGATAAGCATTGCTTTTTCAATAGGTGACTCCAGGCCTGATGCTTTACAAAGGACATTCATCCCTGTGGCTTTAGCTTTTGATTTGAAGAGTCTTGAGCTATCTGGAGAGAGGCTAAAGGAACTACATATTGTGTTAGAGCAAAGTCTGAGAAAGCCATTTTTTTAGGCATGAAACTTTTCTTTTTGTTCTTGTTTTCTGTGGCTTAGCAAGGGAATGAATTGCTACCAACAAGAGTTACTTTTATGTAACACTGTATATTGAAAGTAAACATTTTGTTTATGTCCACTTACTATATCAATAGGTTAAAGAATATGTTCTAGAAAAATGGAAGAAGTGTAACTTCCCACTCTTCTTTATAGAAACAGTTAACTAGATAGTCAGGTCCAATTTTCATGAGTACTCTACCTCTGGGTCTTATCAATAGTCTGGGACAGAGAAAGGTACAGAATAATAAATAATGTAAAATATTTTTCTCTTTTCTTTTCTTCCTTCACTCTCTTCTTCTTCCCAATGGGCACCTCTTCAGACCCATGTGAGTTGTGTGAAAACTGGTTAACAGATTTTCATTGTGTGAATGCATTATGTGGAGAAAGATTGCACCAAATCTATAAAGTAGCAGTGAAGATATGATATTGTTAATAAAGATGATGTTTATAACATTCAACATATTTTAAGTAATAATCATCAAACTGATGCTCTGATAAGAACTTTTCCTGCTTTATCACACCTAATTTTCCAAATTACTCTGTGAGAGTGGAAACCCTGAATTTACACATACTGAGTAATAAGGCATTGGACAAAGTCACAATGAGTGAACATGAGCCATGGACTTGGATATGAAAGAAGCTCAGTTTATCTCCAGGGTATGAACTTTTAGCCACTCGATGCAGGAACAGGTGGAGGGTATGCAGCCGTACATTACAAACAGGAAATTAGAAGCTGTCAATGGAATATATGTGAATTAAGAAGTCAGACGTAAGACTTAAGAGGAGTGTCAAGGAGATGCATTTTAAATTCCCTCTTGGCAAGAGGAACAGAAGGTGAATATACTTTAGAGAAATTTAAATCCCATTTGGCATTCTTTATACTACTTCAGCCTTATAAATATGCTTGCTAAAAAATTGATTCTTATACATTATTTTTTAAAAGTGCTGAAATCATTATCTTAGTAACAATACAATTACATGTAGCTGGAAGAGAAATTCTTTTAAGCAGTAATATACATTCTATTTGCATATGACAATATTTTTTGTATCTGAAAATTATTTAAAATTAAGAACTCAGATAAATCTTGCAAGGGCAAATTATAATATCTTTTTGGTTTAGACCACGTAATAAATTCATATTAATAAGATTGCTAAATATACTATTTGGGCTTTTTTTAAAAGCTAATTTTCCCTTTTTTCTTTTAAATTTAGCTATAACTGATAAAAATAAAAACAAAAAAAGTGCATATTCGTGGGATTCCACTTAATATTTTGATATACACAAATATGTATATATATACATATGTACACATATATGTGTACACATACATATATATGGCATAATGTTTAAATCAAGTTAAGCATATGTTTCTCTTCAAACATTTATCATTTATTTATAGTAAAAACTTTCAAAATCCTTTCTTCTGGATTTTTAAAATATATAGTACATTGTCTTTATCTATATTGCCCCTACTCAGCAATAACACACCAGAACTTCTTACTACTTTATAACTATAACTTTGTATCCATTGATCAACCTTCTCTTATTTTTCCTCACTCCTCTACTTTTTTCAGCCTCTGGTGACCACCGTTCTCAATTTTTATGCATTCCACTTTTTGAGATTTCACATGAGTGAAATAATAAAATACTTGTTTATACTTTATTATTTCTTTTTATATGTGGCTTATTTCACTAAATGTAATTATCTCCAGTTTCTTCCAAATTGTTGCCAAAGATAGTATTTGATTCTTTTTTAGGACCCAAAATTACTCCATTGTGTATATGTACCACATATGTCCATCAGTTGATGGACACTTAGGTTGTGTCCATTTCTTTACTATTGTCAGTAGTGCTGGAATGAACATAGAATTGCAGATGTTTCTTCGACATTTCTGTTTTCTTATATGGTTCCTCAACTTGACTTTGTCAAAGTTCACACTGAAGTTTGATTTTACCACAAGACTAAAATATTCATATTGTGAAGTCTGAATAACTATAGCATGATTTAAAAATGTCCAAAAACTCTCAGATATCAGTAAAACTGCTTAGAAAAATTCACAATGAAGATGATGCAATTGTAACAATTACAGGTTTGTTACTCAAGCTAAGGTAAATAAAGAAACATTTTGAATTTCCTTTATAAATTAAAACATTTTAACAGCATCACTTTATTTGGAAATTTTGATGGTCTTTATTTTAACACTTGTAGTAAAGACATCATTATTAGCATGCTATTTATTGTTGTAGAACTAATTTAGAAACAATAAATTGTTATGGAAAATCAAGCCATGGTTGTTGGAATGATATCATTAATGACTATATAAATAAAATGTTTGGAACTTTATATTCCAGTGTAAATTTTCTATCACATTGCAGAATTAGTAGCCATATATTATAATTTCCTAGAAGCAATTTGAATGTAGCTGTTAGAATACATTCATAGTCAAAGGGATATTTAGTAGAAAAGGATGACTAAGGATTTACTAATCTTGTATAAGTAACTAATTTATTTAAAAATAGTTCTTTATCTCAAAAAGATGGTAAGATTAAATGTTATATATAAAAATTATTTATAAATATTTATTCATATCTTGTATATTTGGACAATAAAAACACAGATATGAGCTCAATTTTACTAGGTTTTATGTTAGAAATTTTTCCAAAATACGAATAATCCCCTTGTGCTCAATACTAACTGAATTCATGACTACTTAATTAGGCTCTGCAGTAATTTTCTTTATTGCATTTGCTCATTATGTTAAGAGAATGAATGAAATGTTTATTGGTATGTGAGCACTCCAATATCCATAAGATGCCTATATAAATTAAATCTGGTGCACAAACATGCATTCCTAAACAAAATTCTCCTTTCCTTTTTCTAGACAATCCCAAAGAGACAACTCGTGTAGCTGTTTTTGTGAGAATTTTGGATGTTAACGACAACGCCCCACAATTTGCTGTGTTCTACGACACTTTTGTATGTGAAAATGCCAGACCAGGACAGGTGAGCAATTATAAGATTGAAAACATAGGGCAGTTCTGTGTTAAATAGTTTCTTTTCACAAACTTGGAAGGAATGAATGAAAAGGGATATGCACCTTCATATATACTCCCTGTAATATTTTTGAAAAGTGACATGGTTTTAAAGTTGAGAATATTTAAAATAGCAGTGTACCAGGTTTCTTATTTCCTTTGTAAAATACTAGTGTAAAAGAAAAGACATTATCATTTGTACACAAATATATAGGAACAACGTCAGGTATAAGAAACAACTTCAGCTTTTAAAAGTTTCCAAAAATGAGCAAACTAAAATGCTCTGCTGTACCATTAGGTAAATATTGAAATTGTTAGAGAAATGTGAAGGAAAGTTCAGGGAAATGCAGAAACAAATGTATGGAATCTTTGAAACATTCAATTGATATTTGGATGTATGCAAATGCATTTTGAAGTAGGGCAACAGAATTTGCTTATACATTGGTTTTCATCATTATACCAATACCTAAAGTGCTTAATGACTCGGTTTTAGTCTTTTAAAGCATTCTCCCTACATCAGCTTTGTTTATAATTATTTAAATCTTTCCTCAGTGGACTCATTTTGTTGTTTAAAAACTCCAGAAAATACGGCTGAAGGAAATGCTCTTAATTGCTTTGAGTGCTATCTTCACAGAAGGAAGCTGCATGTTATAAATAATAATTGGGAATGGAATGTGTTTTATTAGAGAAAGAGAAGCCATCATGAAACTGTATTGTGTTTTGACATCATTTGATGCTTTTATAAACATCACTGTCTTTGTTACATTTTTATGCAAATTATATTGTGGAATAACTCAAATACTTCCTTTTGAAGATTCTAACAAGAATTCAATAGCCTGTCTATTGTCAGGAATGGTAAAATTACTGCAACTGGATTGTTTTTTTTTAACTTGAAAATATTATGGAAATGTTTAATTGGGAATATTTAAATGACTTAGCTACTTCCTTCTTAATGAAACAGTGTCCACCTTCAAATACCATTTGAAATAATCCTCTGCTTGGCAGGCTCAGCATGAGACAAGTTAAAATCTTTTCTCTAAGAGATAAATTACCCATTTTGCTACTACTGCATTCATTGCTCCCTCTATGATTATTCTATTTGATTTTCAAGAGATATATTTTCAGAGCATTTCAATTATTATAAATACAGACTTACAATTATATTCAAGATATACAAAATAAAGAATTGTGTTTGTTTATTTTCCCATGACTTTTCTCTTTTTAACTATAGCTGTCTCAGTAATGCACCAGACTTTATGTACATGTAAAAGCTAGTTGGCATATTGAATGAAAATAATCAAATGAAAGATGATTATTTCTTTAATGAAAAAGAGTTAGCCTACTTTGACCATCCTGATAGAAAGGCTATGATTAATAATTCTTGTCTGATTGACTGCATGTACAAGTCTCCTACACTAGTTGTTAATAAGACCGTTTTGTGAGGTGTCACTTTGGTCTTATTGGCTAAAAACAGCATCTGCTTATACAAAATTTTTATATTAAATGATAGAATTCTACGTTCTGACATCCAAGCAGGCAAACTTGAAGTAAGTATTTGATAAACTTCTTCACTGAGCTTTCATGATAATCACTCCTTAGCTTGGCCTCCCTTCCTCCTAGGAAAGGAGGAGTAGGTTAGGACTTCTGGGAATGCTTCAGTTATTTATAGAGAACCTCAGTCCACCCAATGCTCTGCAAATTAAGTGCTCTTTAAGTAGCAATTAGAAAAACAACACGGGAATAATTCCATTCATTTGGTGTGCAGACAAATTGATAAGACAGAAATAAAACTAATTGCCACCCCTCCTCCTCCTTATCTGGCTTTGGCTCTTCCTTGGTCTAAGCATAGAAGACTCTCTTAGGATGCAACCTGCCAACTGATGAAGTAGTAGAAGTCAGTCTTCTCCTGCCTAACCGGGCTACTTAAATTCTCACCTTTCAACCTCAGAGAAATGGACCTTGGAGAAAGGAGGGATAGGTTTTTTTTCTTTCCTTCAGTTTCCCTCCTGCAGTCAGTAAAATATATTTAATATTTTTTCAAGTCTAGGGGAAAAAATACCATGTTAATCACAAAGAACCTTTCCCAGGGAATTTCTCTAGGTTGCTGTTTATATTTACTGTTCACTAAGACCTTATTAAAGCAAATACCAACTGACAGCAAATATCAAACCAGATAGCAACCAAGACTTTATCAAACCAAAAATCGTTCCACATATTTTCCATAGGACAATATTTAGTTACTGCCTAACACCTGGAAAAGTGAACTTTGCCAAAATAAAGGAAAGTTTTCATCAACAAAAACTCCAAGTCTTTCTACAAAAATTGTTAAAACATTCAAACATAATAACTTGTTATCTAATTTTAAATACATTAAAATCCACTTATTCCACATTGAGTAATAGTATTATCACTGAAACATTTCTAATGTTTATATAAAATGTAAAAATACAATAATAACATAAATCAATTATATTATTGCCAAGGAGGAAAGCTAAGGAAGTTACCTATACCTCTCTTCTCCATATACTCAGAATAAATACTGAATATCACCAACTTATATTTCTTTGTTTCTTAAGTGTGATAAATTGTTTTATTGCAACTGGATTAAAATGAATTTGTCTCCAGGAGAAATAAAATATTGAGTGATCATATAGAAAGCCAGCAGAAGAGGTTTTACCTACTTCTTGTTGTCAAATTATGATATCCATTTCAAGTCTTTATAGCACACTTATCAAAACAAGAGTTTTGTGATTTTTTAAATATTTTTAGTTGTAGATGGACACAATATCTTTATTTTATTTTTATTTTTTTAATGTGGTGTTGAGGATTGAACCCAGTGCCTCACGCATGTGAGGCAAGCGCTCTACCACTGAGCCACAATCCCAGCCTGAGTTTTGTGATTTTTAATGTATGATTGGAATACAAAGTGAGAATAAATTGAAAAGTAAATTTTGAATATGAATGGGTTAGACACTAAAGCCAAATATGTCTCAAAAAAAATCATCTCATGAAGGCAGTGCTTCTATTTACAACAGAAAAGTCTCAGAGTTGTAGAACAATATTTTAAAATTATAAGGATTCTGCAAAATATGATTCCATTTTTTGTAACTTTGATATGAATTGGGATTACTCCTTTTATAACAAAATATATCAATTAACCACTGGCTGTTAAATCAATGATGCAACAATTTCTTATTAAAATATTATACTTCATTGAGCATTTATATAAAACTTTATGGTTTACATATATAGGAAGATGTAAATATATGTCCTCAGAAATGTATTATTCTATTATTTTTGAGGATAAAAATGAACTGGAATTGTAGTTTGTGAAAGCAGTTAAAGTATATTTATTTTGAGACATTTTAGTTTTTATTGTAAAAAAGAATTTGAACTAGTCTACTATCTTTCATGATATGTTATTTCATTATTTCTCTTCAATATACTATTTTTTTTTGTAGAAGTTGCTGGGAATTGAACCCAGGGCCTTGTTAATGCAAAGCAAGCACTCTGCCAACTGAGATATAAGAAATAGGAATAGAGAAATGATTGACTCAGTAACACTGTTATATAAACTCTGATGAGATTAAATAGCAGCAGGTTCACTGAAGCCAAGTAGCCCCTCTCTTCTATATACTCTTATGAACCAAAATTTTAAAAATAAATATTTTAAGTACATTTTTTAGATACAAATCAGTTAAGAAACGCTTTGGTAAATGAATAAATAACTCTTCAGTAGTATTAACACTTTTTTTTTACATTTTTAGCATTAATTAATTAATATGCAATACTATATTTTCTATTTTATAAGTCTGGCTTCTGTTTAATCTTATTACAATTAAGATTAATCAAATATATTTTTAAATTTTTTAAAAATGATTCAGTTTTAAATAATTTTCTTGCTGATCATTTCTATACAATAAACATTATCTCTGCATGTCTTAAATTCTTGTATCATTTTTAATAAATGATTACAGTTATAATTTAAAAAGCTAATACCTGAAATTTATCACATTTCTGTTGATACAGTAAACTTTGAAAGAAAAGAATGGTTATAATGATCTCTTCACTTATTTCTTGTTTTATTTAAGGTTTTAAAGGTGAAATCCCTAATTAACACAAGAAAACCTCAGTAGCAATATTTCCACCAAATAGCCACACAAAGTTAAATTGACTTAATACATTAAAAAGTATATTCCTTTTAGTTAAGCATATTTGACCATTTCTACAGGCATAAATAGACATCAATATGCATAAGAAGCAACTTTGAAACCTCATAAAATTTAAATATTTTAAAAACCAAAATGTTATTATATATGTAACTTAAATAAAGAAATTATATACCCACCAAAATACATAACTATTTTATATATTATATATTTATATAGTACCAATCATATCCTATATCCAAAGCAATGAAATGATTATGTATAAACTATTAAAATTTTCACTATGTTATCAGACAGATTCTTTTAACATCTCTTATCTTTAAAACAATTGAGTTGATCATTATAATTGTTTCCCCATATTGTACATATCTTGAATTTAAAAATACATAATTGCATTGAAAATGCAAATGAAGCAAACTATTGCTCTTAATGTAGAAAATCATGTGTAAACCTTTTTTTGTAAAAGTTATATTCAACATTATGTATAAATTATCTATTTTTTATTATCTTTCACCTAACTTTGGAGAGGAGCAAAGCCATACTCATATTTCTGAATTTTCACTACATCAAATCAACTCTTCCCAATCAATGTTTAGATTTATGTAAAATAATCTTCTTACATCAAGTACTACATTTAAATATAAAAAACCTCAAACAATACAATATCTTTCAATGTACTAATTTGAGGGAAAAGGCGATGTTTATGACAGAGAAATAAAAGGGACTGAGTAGTAGAGAAAGAAATATCATTAGTAGGAAGATGATATTAAAAATTTATTCACCACAAAGTCAATTATCTTTTTAAAATTTTTAGACAAAGCTAATTTTTAAAATTATATATTACAAAAGCATAGTAAACATGTGTAAGTTTGATGACTATATAATATTCTCTCTTCTACAGCTAATACAGACTATAAGTGCAGTAGACAAAGATGACCCTTTAGGTGGACAGAAATTTTTCTTCAGTTTAGCTGCTGTCAATCCAAACTTCACAGTCCAGGATAATGAAGGTAAATATTAGGACTTGTTCATTATGACTTAAGATGACTTAAGATGAAATTTCTTCTAAAGTTACTATTACAATACACATGATCTATCAGTTTATTGATCTGTGTCATGATATTTTGTTTTCATCTGAGAGTTAATCATATATCATGATAATGTCTTGTTTGAAAATTTTGGCTCTCTTGCATCTAATAAGATACATGAGAGAAGTCTCTGTGTAGGTATTAACAATGAGATTGAAGTTGAAATGATTAAAATGGCTGGAAATAATCACTTAAAATGTATAAGAAATAGGAGTAGAGAAATGATTGACTCAGTGAGACTGTTATGCAAACTCTGATGAGATTAAATAGCAGCAGGTTCATTGAAGCCAAGTAGACAGAAGGGTTAGAAGAACGTGAAGTAGCCTCACTAGCCCCTGAGTGAATATGGTGCAAAGGCATTGCAATATGTGCTGTTGTCCTTATAGTAAGCAAATTTTATTTATCAGAAATTAGTTTTCTCATAATCTCATAAAAATCAAACACATTTTAGAACATAGTTGTGATTGTTTAAAAGTTGAACAGCTCTCTGTTTCTTTATAAATATGTCATTGGAGTTACTCTAGTGTAAACAAGAGTATGTTGTCAGATCTCTACTCTACTTACTGTATTTTATGTTAAACTATGCAAGCTTGTGTTTGCTAAAACTCATTCTAAATGAGTTTTAGAATGGCTGTAAATTTATGTATTTTTAAATAGTCCTAATAACCACATTGGCATATATATGGTGTTTTCTTCACAACACATGATATGTGTTGGCAGAGCCAGATTCTAGGTGGTTTTCAAAGTACCAGCAAATAATTTAAGATAATAGATCGTTTTACATTGTGTCAACCTTTATTCAAGATATTTCATCCAGTAGAATCTTGGCACAAATCAACTGAAAGGAGGTAACTATTGTCAACATCTGCTTTTATTAAATATAAATTTCTTAAAATGCCCATGTTTTCTGTCAGCCACCTAAAGTTATCAGGATTTGAAAAATTAAGAAGGTGCAAGTCAAAATGCAGAATGCATATTTAATCTCTAAATATGAATTAGGCATTCATATGAAATATGAATTAGAGATTAAATCTGAATTAGAGATAAACAACATCCTGCATTTTAGTTTGCTGAACCTGGCAACAGAAACATCGATTTTTTTTTTTTTTTTACTTACACATCAATCAAACATTGAATTTAGACTGGAGCTGTCCTTAGTACTAAATTTACAGTATTGAATTGACAGTACCTGCTTCTAGTTGTATTTTAATTTGCTCCCTGCTCCGGTGAAACTGAGCACTGGTTATTAAATATTGATATAGATGTGATATAGTATTGTCTTACCATAGTATTTCAAAGTTACTGGGGAAATCACTCAAGATCAGCCTTAATTAATTTTTGACAAATATTACCATTTTGTTATACTAGGAAGAGTTTTTCTATCTATATGCAGTACTCAAAATTGTACAAGATTGACCTAATTGTACAAGATTAATGATGCTGTGATACTGAGTGAAGTTAAAAAAAATTATAATGGCATGTACACCAGTTTAGTGTTAACTTTGTAGCCTTGTATTTATCAATATTTTCCTTAAAGTTCTTTCTTTCTATGCCATTTCTTTTTAAAATTAATTTTATTTCTTTTGTCATAGGCCAAAATTGTATCATGAATTTCTAAATATTATATAAAATGATTTGAAATGAGTAAAACTTCATTTAGTCCCTCAACCTGTCAAAACTCTTATGAAATTAAGATTCAAACATTTGTGAAAAAATTTAAAAGTTAGACAAGCAAGATACTAAAAGTACCATATGTATGCTCATATAAATCTTAGTGTATGTTTCAGTATAGAAGCAACAGTTCTTTAGAGATAAATTTTAAAATTTGTTTATGTGCATGTTATTTGGTTAGTCTACTTACTCAGCTTATGTAGTTAACTGATATCATTAACTTGCCACTCATATTAAGGAATAGATTGTTTTGAATTTGACCACTGTACCTGCAACAGATTATCACTATTGTTTTTGTCTCTCCTGTTGATTTAGCACCTGACTGACTGCTCTCCCTATATTGGCATTTTAAACAACTGTGCAAGGCTGACTAAACAAAACTAACTTATTTGGGCAAACATCCAGGATAGAAACTATCATACCAATTATTTTTTAAATACTGCTTGCTTTGGGATAGAAGTCTTTTTTCCTTTTAACCCTACAAGTTCCATCTAAGAATACTAGGTGAATTACTAGGTATAAGAAAAAGCCAGTAGCAATATGCTAGGTAGTTGGATGTTAATCTTTATTAAATCTTTACTTCTATCTGAAAATTTATTAAGCACTTCCAGAGTTAGGCCAGGTCTTCTGTTAATACTTTCAGTAATATACATACTTTATGTGCTTGTTTGGATAAGTGGAAATTAGTGCTCAGAAATGTTAAATAATTTGCTTGCTGCTGGATATATATTGGGATTCATCATGAATTTTGACTATTTTATTGATTTAAACAATGCAACAATGCTTATAATATATCAAATCATATTTTCTTCATGAATATTGGATTAAGGTAAGCTGCATCTGTGTAAATTAGTAAATAAAAAAATAAGATTTTGTCTTGGTCTACAAAGTAGATTTTCAGAAAACACTAAAAAATCTTCTCATCTATGTAATTGGTATTTGCTTATATAATTCACCATTTTGAAAACATGGGATGATTTTTGAAAAGCTAGTAAGTAACCAATCCATAATATTAGATTCTTTGAACTATCTTATTTATCTTGTTTAATTTGCATTGTAAATATTTAATAGGCAACTTTATAATTATTTTGTATTTTTTATGAGCACAGTTGATTTATATGTCCAACCCTGGTTATTAACATGAGACAAATTTACTATCCCAAACTAACATTTGTAATATTTTAAAATTTATTTTAGATAACACTGCCAGAATTTTAACTCGAAAAAATGGCTTCAATAGACATGAAATAAGTACCTATCTCTTGCCTGTGGTGATATCAGACAATGACTACCCAATTCAGAGCAGCACAGGCACGCTGACCATCCGAGTGTGTGCCTGTGACAGCCAAGGCAACATGCAGTCCTGCAGCGCTGAAGCCCTGCTCCTCCCTGCTGGCCTCAGCACTGGGGCCTTGATTGCCATTCTCCTCTGCATCATTATTCTGCTGGGTAAGAAACTTTAAAGGAAACTGAATCATTTTCTAGGATGCCTACTGTAGTCTGTTTTTAAACAAGAAATATTGCTATCAAAATAATCCCCCTGCAAACTAACACCAAAGTTTTAGGATATCTAGTCAGAATATAGAAGTAGTGAGACTTTTTAATCATTCAAATGTGAATCAAAACGTAAAAATGCAATGCAGCTTTACTTCTGTCGTTACAATATATGACAGAAATAATGGAAAACCAAGAAGGCTTGAGTGCAGAGTGGCTTTTGTTAGATTTTGGCAAGTTGAAAGATAAGTGATTGCAATTCTTGCTGCCCAGTTGAGATGGACTTAAACACTCTCTGAAACCTAGTGAGCAAATGAAGGAAAAGAATAACAGTGACTAGTATCCCCAATTACTTTATAGCTGGCCCATCACTGTTCTCCCGAGCAGTGTAGTAACTCCATGTTATTTTTTCATTTTGGATCATCTGCCAAACTCTTAATTCAGGAGCACAGTAGAAGCTGGAGGAATATAATAAGGTTTTAACACCAACTCTGAAAGTTAGACATCAGCAAATCTCAGTAAGATTAAACCAACAATAATAAGTTTTAAGTTGATATATTTTGTTAGAAAAGCAACTCACAAATTTGATCTAGTATAGGACTTCTCACCAGCATAACTACACTTACTCTCAATTTTTTGTACTTACAAGATAAAGTGAAATTAATAATTTAGTCTTCATTTCAAATTTTAAAATAATCTTTACAATAATATATTTTAACAAGTTTTGCTATGATAAAAAAGCAGCACATTAGTTCTGTGATAATATCTGAAAGGTAAATTACACATATGAAATCATTAAATAGATGAAATGATCAACTCTACATAAGACTTATTTTTAAAATTTTAGTTTTTACAGTACTGACAACTGAACCCAGGAGTGCTCTAACAATGAGCTACATCCCCAGCTTTTTTTTTTTTTTTTTTGAGACAGGTTCTCTCCAAGTCTCTCAGGGTCTTGCCAAGTTGCTGTCTCAAACTTGCGATGCTCCTGCCTCAACCTCTTGAGTAGCTAGGATTATAGGAGTGTGCTACCACACCAGACTTTACGTTAGATTTTCATGTAGTTCAGGAAATGAAAACGTGCATATTTAAAACTGTGTATTATTGACTGGCATATTGGTGCATACCTGCAATCCCAATAACTCAGAAGGCTAAGCAGGAGCATCACAAATTCAAGGCCAGTGTCAGCAATTTAAGGAGACCCTTAGCAACTGAAAGCCTGTCTCAAAATAGGAAATGAAAAGAATTGGAGATGTAACTCAGTGGCAAGACATCCCTAGGCCCAATCCCTGATGCCAAAAAAAAAAAAAAAAGGATTGTATATTCAGTTAGGCACTATGAGGCAGAACAAGGCATTTCCATATATAACAAGAATAAACTTGATTTCATTGAACAGAATATGTGGGAATTTAATTTATAAAAGTTTATTTTTATAATTTGACTTCCTATTATTAAAATAAACATATTGAGAAGTCAAGAAGCAGACTTTACAGTAATTGAATCAAAAAGTTCAAATATGAATAATATGTTTATTTGGGGACTTTACAATTTATATGCAAATCATATTCAATCATTCTGCTGAAATATGTATTAAATATAAAATCTCCAGTAAGAATAACATTAAAAGTAGAAAGATTTTATTAAGTTTATTGGGTCAAACAGTATAATTAGCAATATAATAAAAAAAAACTGTGATCATTCATTTGATGAAACAATGTATGCAGTATGTACGGTTATCTTAACTTTATTCATAATAAAGATGAGTTAGAAATATTTCAAGCATTGACCAAGACCATATAATTTCTGAGAGGTTGAACCAAAGCACCTTGCTTGTTGGTCACTATGTATGCTATTTCCCAGTGAAATTTGGAGTTTGTGTCCACTTTTTTTTCCCCTCATAATGGCTGGGTAGAGGCCTCACTATCTTGTGTTCACTGAAAAAATGTTAAAACTCGCCCTTTATTTGATTTACTTGTCTCCGAAATAATGATTCTTGATTTTATAACCTAGAGTAAATTGCTTTTTAACTGCTTTTGAGTTAAGAATGAGATTAAATTTACTCTCCAGATGCATTAGCTTAAAACTATTGTTTTGGGTATCCTTCTGACCCTAACTGAAAAACACTGTATCTAACATTCCAAGAAGCAAGGAAATGAACTAGGACTCAGAGTCAATCTTAGTAAGTTTTCATTATTAGCAGCGTTTTAACTCAGTAAAATTACTTGGTTCATAATAATCTGAGTTTTAAAACTGTACTTCACATATTTTATGGGTACATGAATATGAGGTAAGCAAAATAAAATTAATTTTTCTCAAAGAACTGAATAATGAACAGCTTTCTGTCTTCATCAAGGCCTATTTATTTTTAAATCATTTTAATGTCAAGATCACTTAGCAGTGGATTAAAACTCATTTTGGTAGCATTAGAAAAGTTCTTTTTTTGCCTTATCACAAATTTGAAGACAAGTAGTCTGAGCATTCCATGTTATTAAAAAAGGGAACAGAACTTAGTATGCCTTGACATGAAAACATCATAATTCTCCCATCCTTTAGATATTTCTTCTAAAAGAGGATAACTACAGATATGTAAGATAAAAAGATTTCTCCCTTCTTTTCCCATGTAAGTGAATTTTCATCTGTTTCTCTAAACCATTTTAATGGACCAGAACCTAAGTGTTTGGAGACAGCAGATAAGGATGGGAAACTTTAATACAATCAGAAGAATTTGATGTTAACTTCCTCTTATAGTTTACGTCATTAACATTATTTTGATTTTTAACATTATTATTTTATGCTTATTGTTACTGTCTCATAAAAATGGAGAACTGTCCTTTGTGAGCAATGCACATTTCAACTATGTATATACTCTTGTTTAAAATTTATCTGGCCAAAGGTTCATACATAGTTTTGAAATTAATTCAGTGTAGTAATTTGAATATACTTGTGCTATCATCTAACAATTTTGGGGAGTTCTTTTGCAAGTTATGTATTTCCAAGGAAAGCATCATAACTCTCTAAATCCATGTTATGTCTAAATATCTGGGTCTTATTTCCAATGATGAAGGCCTTCTTTTAGTAAAGTAAGAAAAAGTGATAGGTAAATCAATCAGCACAGTTATTGAACAGAAATCAATACTTTATCTTGTTAGGGATGTTGCTTTTCAATATTATATAAGGATGTGAAAAATACAGGCATATTTTAGCCATTTGGGTCTTATTTGAAACTTAATTCAATTTGTCTAATATTTATATAACATCTATCCCTCTATTACACGAGAACAATATATCATGAACAATCAGGAACTAACTTTAACAGTTCTTTGAAAAATACATAAAATATAAGTCACTGTACTTGAGGAAGATTCCACAGTGCCTTAACAATAAATCAGAAACACTGCTTTTGAACACCATCCACCTTGGTTAAACCCTCTTCTGCTCCCCCCAACAAAAAAAAATTAGAACGTACAAAACAAAACAAACAAACAAACAAAAACCCTGGGAAGGAAAAAAATCAGTCTGGAATTCTAAACTGTCAATCAAATACCTAAATAACAGCCGGGCGCGGTGGCTCAAGCCTGTAATCCCAGCACTTAGGGAGGCTGAGACAGGAGAATCCCGAGTTCAAAGCCAGCCTCAGCAATGGCGAGGTGCTAAGCAACTCAGTGAGACCCTGCCTCTACATAAAACACAAAATAGGGCTGAGGATGTGGCTCAGTGGTTG
>PVHX01006289.1:0-81244 GCA_004024805.1 Geosciurus inauris | reverse complement strand
AACATCGTGAGCTACAATGACGAAGGTGGCGGCGAGGAAGACACCCAGGCCTTTGATATTGGCACGCTGAGGAATCCTGCAGCTATTGAGGAAAAGAAGCTGCGGCGAGACATCATGCCAGAGGCACTGTTTATCCCCCGCAGGACTCCCACGGCGCCAGACAACACGGACGTACGGGATTTCATCGCTGAGAGGCTCAAGGAGCACGACCTGGACCCCACCGCTCCGCCCTACGACTCCCTGGCCACCTACGCCTACGAGGGCAACGACTCGGTGGCCGAGTCGCTGAGCTCGCTGGAGTCTGGCACCACCGAAGGAGACCAGAACTATGATTACCTCCGGGAGTGGGGCCCCCGGTTTAACAAGCTTGCGGAGATGTATGGCGGTGGGGACAGTGACAAAGACTCCTAACCTGGATTTCTGTTCTGTTCAACAGGAGGAAGCGACTGGATGGACACTGTCTCCTCTTCACCATATTTGATAATCAGGAGAAGTTTCCTGCCACTCAGCACAATTCTTTCCCATTTATTTCTTAATTTGTTCATTAATTGCATTAATTCTTTCCTATAGGATGTCTCATGGAATATATGCGACATTTTATTTAATCACTTCCAAGAGCCAAAGCTATGGAAATTCAATGTTGTCCATCTTAGTAAATAAAAGATAATTTCAGAAACATGAACAGGATAGTTCTCCCTTAAGCAACCTCACAAAGGAGCCGCTTCTGTTAGATATATGTCCTGCCCTTACAAATGAAGCTTTTAAAAAGGTGCAGAAAAAATTTTAAGATATATCCTGTTCTGTACATTAAATTTAAAAAAAATGTACATGTGGTGTTAGTAGGTGTGATATGCAACCTGGTATACAAACGTTTGTGCAATTTCATTTCATCAAATTCTATCTGCTAATGTTTTATATTTATATTTTTGTATTTATTTTTAAAAAAAATAAACCAGTTTTTACAACTACTTTGTCTCCAGCATTGCTTTTTCCCTAGGAAGAAAAATGTTCTCCAGGAACAAAATATCTTGGTAAAAAACTACATTAAATACTGATAAGAAGACATTTTAATTAATATTGAGAATGCTAACCAAACTAATATAACTTAGGTAAGACTTATCTTTTCCAGTGAGTCTTGTTGTGTTGTAATATGTGAAAAAAATCTTAACATTAAAATTTTAATTTATATATAATTTCAACGTACCATTCAAACAACTTTAAAACATTGTTATCCTTTCACTAAAGACACCAAGCAATGCAATAATTCCATTTTGTTCATATTCCCTAAAATAATATAAAAAGGAATAAAACATTTTTCTCATTTTTGTACGACATTTGTGCTATTGAGGTTTATAGGCAATAATAGTTCAGACAGATCTCAGACTGAAATAATGGAAAATATATTTACCTCCCATGGTGACTTTGAAAATGGCTAGTAATGACAGTAATAATGCTGAATGTTCCATTAAGATACATCGTTGCAATTATGTCAACTTTCCAAAAATGCATTACCCATTTATGTGTAACAAAGTCTGTTTTTCTGTCAATGAATGATTCAATAGCAAAGGAAAGGGGGAAAAAAACTTTTTAAAATAAATACTCAGGCAGTTAGTTATCCAAAGTTCCTGAGAATCATAGAGTTTAGCTGCCTTTAATTGATTCTTTGTTTCTCAAGTTCCACAACATGATTTATTTATAAATGGAATATTTTATTAGAAGCAAAGTCATGTTCCCTGTTGTGTATACAGTAAACAATACCAAAGATTTGTGTTCTAATTATTGGAAATGCTATGTTTTTGGAGTAAGTCAGGGTACAATATTGACACGTCCTTAATGCAGAATTAGTCATTTCAGTCTTCTTGAACACTAACTTTTTCTAACTCCCTGTTGCCTCACATCACTCTGACCACAGATACTTAGGTTTGCATAGTAGGCTGATTATGAAAGAAAACCAACCCAGGTGGTCTAATTAAAATTACAGGCACATTTAAGAACAAAAACACATCAGACTGTATAGTGAGATCTAATTTGGCAGATTCCCTCGAGTTCATGAGCCTTGAACTCAAAAAGTATACCATAAAGTTTAAGAAACAACAACAAAAAAATGCTTTATCTGTTGAACTAAAATGAAGAAAAATTCTCAAAATCCCCTGGAAAGAGAATGCATTAAAAATAAAATAGATTAGGGGCTGTGGCTGTGGCTGTGGCTCAGTGGTAGAGCGCTTGCCTGGCATGCGTGAGGCACTGGGTTCGATCCTCAGCACCACATAAAAAACAAATAAATAGAGGTACTGTGTCCATCTACAACTAAAAGATATTTAAAAAATAAAATAAAATAAAATAAAATAGGTTAACAATGGAAAAGATTAAAGGATGTATATCTCGTGAGCATTTTATATTATGATTCAAACTACAATTTTGGTTAAACATTAGTTTTAATTTTTCTAGTATTAGTTGTTTTTATTAATATGAGATGTTGGTAATTGAGATTCTTAATTAAAGGTTTTGATTATCTATGTTCAAATAATTCAAAAGTGACATTAGCTTGAGTCATTTATTTTGTCATACATTTTTTTAAGAATTCAAGGATTGTGACAATGATCCAAACCAAGTTTCTAAAAATACTGTTCAAAGAAACTGACTACATCATATATAAGTTATATCATATATAAAGTATCATATATAAATTATTCAGTAACACATATTCTAATATTTGTTGGCAATGAAGGTGGTATGCTAAGGTGTGATTTCTTGGTTACCCTGAAATTCAAAATGTATGCCTATAGTAACCTGCTTAAGTTCTCTTAATAATTCTTCTGAAATTAATGTGCTCCCAAAGGAACACACAAGCTATAGCTTATTCTATGTCCAAATTTTGTGTGGGGATCAGGGCCACTGTCCTTCAGTATCACATACTATTGATTTCACTGAACCAATAAATGTTTCTCATTTATTCATACATTTATGCCCTCATTCATCAAATATTTATTGAGCATCTATTAAAATCAAAGAATGTTTTAACCTCTTGATATGTAAAAATAAATCATATATAATACTTATATATAAATGTGTAATTCTTCTATGAATAGAAATGAAAATATGGTAAAATAGTTATTGAAAAACTCAATTTTATAAACAAATACCTAGATTTTGTTACAATTAAAGTTTCTAAAAGCATAATAATAAATAATTCTGTTATTTTTCATCATTTAATATTCAGATAAGTTAATAAAATTGGCTTATGAATCTTTTGGTCATTAGTAATGGTAACTAAGTTCTCATTGTTTCTACCTTCAACAAATTACTAAAATTATATATTTCCACAAAATGTGCAATAATTTCATTCACATTGTAAAGTTTAAAAATACATATACACAAACTCAAACTTAAATATTTATTCCATAATTTTCACTAAACATATTTGTAAGAAAATGAGTCATTTCTCATTTATTTCAGGTCTTTTGATCTAAAAGATACATAAAGGGATGGCAGAATGGAGTGATGCCTGTGATTATTCAGAACTCCTTTATTAATCATGATCAATACTTACTTTCTAAATTTATTTGAAGAATAAAATGAGATGAAGCTAATGAATTTTCAAATTTTTTAATAGAACAAATGACTGAATTATAGACTTTGCCCGTAGACAAGTGCGTATAACCAATGTTATATACGTTCAACAATAATAAAACAATATGCAAAATGATAAGTAAGAAATAAAATGAATAAATGTCTTGTGAGGTTCTCTAATGTAAGGGTGGTGCCTGTCTTTCCCTTCACTCTTCTCTCAGTAGAATAGTGCCAAGTACTGTAGTACATGATAGTTACTCACTAAATACATCTCTAGTCACTATCAAGGTATCTCTTCCAGTATGGTTGTTTAAGGTAGAATTGGGGCCTTATTTAATTCAATCATCTTCCTTACTTGTGTCAATAATATTTTTACTGGAGACTCTAAAAATGTAAATATGATTTAGATTGTTACCATTTTTTTTTCAAATTTCCTAAGCATTAAGCAGCACTATTGTCAGGTTTTGCCACACACTTAAAAGAGATTAATCATTACAATAAGTTCTCTGGTGTTAATATATCCATAGTATTCCTTTTGGATAAATTAATAAGTTGGCTAAGTACTGCTGTTATGGGGAGGTGCCCTCCTTGCTCTTGAGACTTTAAAATGTATACTTGGACAATTGCTGAGGTAACACATTCCAAATTTCTCTCCCTCCTTCAAATACAGTTTTGCCTAGCAATCCATCCAGCCTCATAAAAAAGAAATCAGTCATCTTTCTGAAGAAAAAAAAAAAGTTGTCTTGTTCTATTTCTCAAAGACTTCACTGAAGCCTCCTTACCTAGGAGTTTAATTCTTAATTCCTATAAAGAATTAATAACTTTGCCCAACTGAAACACTTTGACCTCAACTTACAATTACCTTTGTTTTTTTCCTCATTGCTATGATTATAAGTATCATTTTGATGCTTGTGATCACTTAATGTACAAGTCTAAATTTTTCTGTAAATTTCAAATATTATTACTACTTAATAGGAGTATCTAATAGTTAACATATTCAGAGATGAGCCATCTAATTCCCCATCAAGTGCACACCAAACCATCTCTACCTGACATCTGCTTCACCTGTGTTTGGCAATGTTGTTTTTCCAGCTAAATGCTCAATTCAAGTTCTTGGAGTAATCCTGAATCCTATCTTTTCATACAAATCTCACATTCGAATAGATGGATTTGTTTTATTTTTAACATACACTATTATAGTTTAGATATCTGGTGTTGTCCAAAAGCTCATGTGTGAGACATTGTAAAATGATTAGATTTCAGAGGTTAAATGATTATATTATGATAGGTATGATTTAATCAGTGGATTAACCCACTGATATGGATTAGCTGGATGGTAAATGTAGGCTGGTAGAGTGTGACCAGAGTGTTGTGCCCTTGGAGTATATTATTGTCCCTGGTGAAGGAGGCTCAGTGCTCTCTCTGCTGCCTACTTACCATGTTCTGAGCTGCTTTCCTTTGTCTTGCCTTTCTGCTGTGATGTTCTGCCTCACCTCCTTGGACATGTGGACTGAACCTCTGAAACTGGGACCCAACATAAATTTTTCCTCCTCTACATTGTTCTTGTCAGGTCTTTTGGTCACATTGACAAAAAAGCTGATTAAAATATATACAGAATCTTGCACCATCTCATCATTTCCATTCCCTGGTCCAAGGCAACAACTCCTTCCTCTGATACTCAAATTAAATATTTTGCTAAGTGGGCTTTCTTTCCATTTTGCTCCAGGTACACACTACTGTCAGAAATGAAGTCAGAAGACTTGTTCACAGTGAATTTCCTCAGTGGATGTTGTTCTCTTGTAAACTTTTTTTGTCAGAGCTGAGTACAAAATTCTAATAGCCTCAATTCCTCCCTGTGACTCTTTTTCTCCTCTTCTCCCATTTGCTCCACTCCAGCAGCTCACTCTCTTATTATTTGCTACTTCTGTGTGTTTACAGTGAAAGTTCCTTCTTCTCCTCTTATTTCCTCACCTTGTTCAATTTCTTGATCAGAAAGTTTGTTTTTAATGGAGGTCATCTGATTCATCTTATTTCGAATTAAAATTAATTCAAAGTCTGTCTTACCGTGTATTTGTTTCCTTCCTAACACTTCAACATTCTTAACATTTTAGTGATTTATTGTTTACCATGATATTTTCTGTCTTCCTCAAACAAAATGGTAAAATTCATGGTAGCCTGGTTGTCTCAGGTTTCTTCATTATGATGTCTCAGTATGTACACTAGTATATCTGACTAGGTGCTCAATAAACATTTTTTAATAAATTAAAATGTATTTCCTATTGGATTCATTACTCATATTTAATTTCACTCATTCATTCACTATACTTATTTTTAAGTCTGCGTATGGATTACTTTGTGTATTTTTTGGCAATGATTTTCTCCAGAATCTTGCAATGTTGGGTTACCACTTTAAGAATGCATAATCATCAGGAAATAAGAATTTTGATTAATTAGTTTAGGAAGTTAGAAATAATTCTTTAAGGACATAAAAATCTGAGCAAGGCAAAATACTATTCTTAATGAAATTTTATTGCAAACATGTTTGGAATATTTGTGAAGTGTCACTGACTATGGTAATAGGAATTAAGATAAGCTAAAATATGTGCTAGCAACTAGAGAATGACAGTCTTATCAGATTCTGTTCTGATAGGTTGAATTTTGGGTCATAGTTTGGGGAAACTTAATAGTCTAATACTGTGGAAAGACTGAATGGAGGGTGACTATTGCTTAGAGAAAGTTTTGAAAAAGATCCATATGTCATGATGTCAGATCCCAAAGAAAACTGTTCTCTAGAAAAAATTTCCCTATTTGAGATTATTTTCTTTTTGTATTGTTCTTTTACTTATTTCTTTCAGGCCGTAAGGGTTAAATTTACATTTTTAAGCTTTTTTCATAAATTTCACTTTCTGATATTTTCAAGATGTACCAAGTATCGATACCCAATGACAACCCTCAAATGAGCCACAAACATTGGAGACTAACTTGATTCATGAATCCACAACAAAACCAAAGAAGTGAGGTGAGATAATTGATAAGAATGAGCTTGGAGCCAAAAGACATGTTTTTGATTTAAAAATAAAAATAAAATAAAATGAAAGAATATATTTTAAATCTCAGCTCCTGTAAAGTGAGCAAAATTTTATGTAAATGATATAAATTCTGGCAAAAATTGTATTTATTTGTTTATTTCATACTATTCAAATTTTGTATGCATATTACAATTTGCACATGGCTCTCCTGAAAATCTCCTTAATTCTTCAAGTCTAATTATAATTACCTCCATGCCAAATTATCTACTTTATTTTCAGATTTCTTTACTGATGAATGAAATGAAGATGGAAAAATATATTATATTCACAAATATAATAAATAAGAACAATAACAAAAATACATAAAAGGGATAAACAAAAATCATTTGCACCATCTTATTTTCTGCTCATTATAAAGGGAAAAATTTTAAAGATACATGAGTTAATTCAATGGATAATTTTTATTAAAGGATTTATATAGGAAAGGATTAAAGATTAACAACAGCATAACAGAAGTGATAGACCATTTGTTAAATTTTTTTCCAGCTGTGGAGTTATCTTGAATTTGGAACATAACATTTACATCTCCACAGGAAGGAGAGCACAGCAATTTCATTCCCAAATTTATCTGAGTAAACCTCCTACACAATGTGAAATAATTAGAAGCAATATCTTTGTCTCTCTTTTACAATCAGGATTTTAAGTGAGTTTTTTTCTCAATGTGTATAGTCTGTGCCACTATTAGTTTCTGTAGTTTGATAAACACTGATTCAACTTAAATAAATTTCTCCTTAGTGATTTTGTTAACATCAGTGCATCTTTGAAAAAAAAAAAAAAAAACAGCCAAATTCAATGATTGTTTCTACTTCTAGAATGTTGTTCTACTTTTCTTTTATAAGAGTAAGATTTTAGCATAGTAAATTTATGTGTGAAAAATTATTATCCCTTGAATACATAATTAAATCTCATATTTCTGTTTCTTCAAGGAGCTACATTTCTTTTAGTCACAAGTTGGCTGCTTTTGAAGTTACTGTGAGCAAAGCCTTCATTGACGTCAGTACTTCCAATGTATGGGTGTTAACTCTGTTGATGGGTCTATATAATTTAGATTAAGACGATTCTTTGATTTTTAGGTTATACTTGGCTAAGTGCTTAAACTTGATAAAATGCTAGTTCCCACAGTGCATTGGGCATCTAAGTAGTTATTACATAAATTCTTGTTGAGTGATTGATTAATGTTGGCATTCCAATACTTTGTTTTCTAATTTTGGCAGTGTGGAAAATGTCAGGTTCCATACCTTCCCCACCTTCAACCAAAAAGGCAGCATGTTTCATTCATATTTGAAAAAGCATATTCTAGAAATGTCACGGTAACCTTTTAAGATGACAGTCTCTGACTAGGAATTCTTGACAGCAACTATGCACAATTATGCCAGCTATATATTGAAACTTTCTTACATCATCTTCCCAAAAGTGAGAGCCTGAGCAGACAGCATGGAAATGATTGCATGGAAGGAAACACAAACTTGATGTACTCTTTTTTAGATAGAATAGAAAAAGTTAACTTTCATTTAGGAGTATTTTTAGTGGAAAACTGGGTGACTTAAGTTATTTTAAAAGAAACATTTTATGTCTTCACTCTCCTATGAAATTGAAGTCCCTGTCCATTTCTAGTATAGAATATTTAGCACAATTAATTTTATATATTCTCTAGCATAAATTTTTCAATTTTGTTGAAAATGCAAGAAAAATAAAAACACAAGGATATTCTCCAAATCACTTAAAACACAACAAAGCATCTTTGTAGTGATGGAGTAAAATATTTAGCGCATCAATAAAAAGCAATATCTTTTATGTGTGTACTTGGAAAACTGACATATAGAATTTCATGGTTGTCTTTTGTAAGATAATAGAAAAGAATACGAAGATATAGATGATGATGATGATTATAACCTTTATTTGACTCTTATATGCCAGGTTTACTAGTTGTCTTACATATACTAATACATTTAATTGCCATAAATGACTCTGTGATGCAATCACTATTGTTCTCTCCATTTTATCTGTGGGGAAAATCCAAGAAAAGTCAGCTTAAATAAAATTGCCTGACATTCTACTCCTAGTTTGAAATGAAGCTGGAAAACTAAAGTCTTAGTTCCAAGGCTAAAACTCTTGCACCCATAATTTCTATTGGGAAGAATTAAAAAAATAATAATAAACCTTGATAACTCAGGGTAGTAATGACAGTGAAAGTATATCAATAGTGTTGATATGGAAAATGAAGTTTTTGATTTAAAAAGCTAGAATTTGAACCATATATACAGCCAATATCCTTATAATATAGCAATCATAAACTGGTTTTAGGAAGAGACAATATCTCTTTTCACTCAGAATTTCAATAAATGCACACCGATAAATAAAATTAGGATAAAATGTGATTTTCCAAATACAGTCTTAATTGCATCACATTGGAAAAAGCAAAAGTCATAAGAAGTATGGATAAATTTAGAAACTTTTTGCAAGCTGAATTAAAAGTAATTATGTATTAATGAGAAACAAATACTGACAAATAATGCTTTTGTTTTCATTATTTGTTTTATTAAGTGGTTAACAACATTTGCCTCTCACCAATTAAGCATCTCCTAACCAGAGTGTATCTTAGAATTTTAATATACACAATAATATAATAATTCCAATGTAGCAATCTGATTCTTGGCCAGACAATTTGATGAGCAGTGTTTCATTTATTTTATTACTTGAAACAGTATTTGAACTGCTCTGGGCTCATATTTTGTCAGGATAGTGATTGATTTTATGTTCATGTTTAGCGTTTCAAGCTACCTCTCAGTGTGTATCAAGCTTTAGGGGGGGTATTAGTTATGTCTTACCAATAATAATGCTGCATAAAAATCCCCATGTTTCAATAGTTTATAAGTATTAAAACTGCTCTTATGATTCTATAGTTGTTTTTGACCTATAGTTTTTTATTTATAGTTCTTATATTGAAATAAGTCAAAATTATAATAAGTTGGAATAATATTTGTTTCTTACATATCTTTTATAATTAGATACGTAGATATGAATTTTAAGATTTTTACAATTTTTTTATGATTTACATTAATTTTAGTACATTTAAACTCTTATCATTAAGACATATTATTGGCATATTAAAATCTTCTATCAGTATTATGTTTTATTTTTCTTTGCATTTCCTATACATTTTGCATTAAGAAATTACTCTTTCCTTTTGTATATAGACAATCATAGCTGATATATCTTCATTGTAAATCCTTTTAGTATTATATTACTTCTTTGTTTTATTTAATTATTAAATAAGATTTGCCTGTCATCAAGTTGGCAACTTCTTTCTTATCATTTTAATTTGCAGGACAATTTTTTCCTATCCCTTGTTGGCAGCCTTAATCAACTTGATTTAGTGTGCCTTTTATATATAGAATTGCTAGTGTGGGTTAATATTAGCAAGTCTGAGTTTATGATATGCTCATTCCCAGAGCTAATAACTAGTGGCCAATACTTAGGCTTTATTAATCAAAAATTGATAATATTTTTTTAACCGTGGTTGGGCAGTTGTTTCCTAGAAGGATCTCTCAATCTGTTAGCACTTTTTTTTAAGGAAAAATAATTGGATTCTTGGTTTGTATCAAGTTTCAAGAGAGGCTACGCGTTTTGGGGGGGGTGTGATATAATGATCAAGACTGTCTGCAGAATTAGATTGTGCCCATGACCAGCTCACCATTAGAGATCTCCATCATGAGAAGTAGTCTGCCCGCTGCTCAAGAACTTTGTATGATGGCAGTATTTGTTTCAGGCATGAATGTAATGCACTTCTCAAGGATTTGTGAACTAAAATACCTTACACCTGACGTTTAGGTTGTTACTGTAGTTCATCCTTGGCTTGTAATAAAATGATTTTATAACTATAAACTCTTTGAGTCTTAAAATTCATTCTGCACTTCATGACAAAACTATCATTTTATTAATGAAATAAAGGAATTGTGAATTTATTTTGAACCAAATAGACCCATTCGCATTTATTGATAAGAAGCATTTCTTTAATCTCTAATCACACTATAATTAATGTATGCAAAAATACACGAATTTCTGTAAATATCACTGTGTGTGTATAAATATATGTGTGTTGCATGCCCAGTGTTACTGGGTTTACAGCAAGCATCAGTTTCAATCTTCACATGTAGTATATTGTTTTATATTTAAAATATATTTAGTACTTAGAAATATTTATTATTTTGTTATACTGAATATTTTTTTTATATTTTATAGAGTGCTTTACTTGCTGGGATATCAACTTTAGTGGTATCCTTGGGCCTTCACCTACTATATATACAAAACTTATTGACTTCCTCTTTTGTTTCACTTCCTCCACAATTTACTTCATCTTTTCTATTTTGTTATAAAAATATAATATGCATATGCTGTGGTTTTTAATTTTATATATCAACCTGACTGGGAAAATGGATGCACAGAGCCTGGTAAAGGCTTTGTCTGGGTGCCTCTTTGAGGGAGTTTTTTAAGGAAGTAAGCATTTTAATTGGTAGGATGAGCAAAGAAGATCACTCTCCCCAGTGTAGGTGGGCATCACGCGACTCACTGAGGAACTGAAGGGAAAAAGCTAGGGACAGGACGATTTGTTCCTATTTCAGCTGGTAAGTCCATCTTTCTCTTGCCCTTTGATATTGGTTCTTTTATTTCTTAGGGCCCTCAGATTCAAACTAAATTACATCAATAGCATTCCAGGGTCCCCATTCCAGGGCAGAATATAGATGGTGGGAATTCCTAGCCTCCATAATTACTTGAGGCTGTTTTTATAATAAATCTCAGTGTTTCTGCCTCTTTTTGTGTTTTGGTCTGCCTCAATACACACACACTACTCTGTGTGTGTGTGTGTGTGTGTGTGTGTGTGTGTTAGAGAGAGAGAGAGAGAGAAAGAGAGAGAGAGTGATAGAATTCTTGTTTTATTTCCAATTACACTATTAAATATACTAATTTTTTTTACTATTTTATTTATTTTCAACTTTGGACTGTTAGCCCATGTCTTGATAAAGTTTTTACACTACTAGAAAAATAAAGACGCACTCATAGAAAGTCTCTGGGTTTTTCCCTTTTCAAAATGTATTTTTGAAACTTTCAGACTTAATTGAAAATATTGCTAAATATAAAACCTTGGCATTCCTGATTTTTTAAAATTTTGCTCCATTTTTCAGTTTTTTGTATACCATTTGACAATTTTTGCAAACTTCTAAGTAATTTGATTTCTGCTTAGAGTTTCCAGAATTTTTTCCTTTGACTCAAATTCTATAATTTTAATTAAAATGTCTCACATAGCCTAATTTTCTCAAGTTATATGATAAGAAATAATTTATTTACTGTTTGAAAATTATTTCTAAAAATTTCTAGCACAAAAATTTTATATATTTTTTCTTTTTCTTTGTTTTATTTATTCTTATTAATATAATTTTTGTTTTTCTTTGTTGCTTAGTCTTATTTAGTAAATCTGTCTTATCAGATCTAATTCTATTTTCTTTTCACTTAGCAATTTTATGGTATACTTTTTTTCAATTTCTGCATGGTATATTTTTTATTTCTGATATCTTCTTTTCCTTTTCTTTATTTTTTTAAGTCCAGTCATATCTATTTGCATTTATTCCTATTTTGAATATTTCTTCCTATTTTCTGGATATCTAACATTAAAGAATTTTTTATTACTTTTTAAAATCTTTAACTGTTTATCTTCAATATTTACTTCAAGTAGTACAATAAAATTTACTTTTTTGTGTATGTGTTTATGTCTTTGCTATATAATGATTATTGGCTGTAATACTTTGGTTTGCATTTTTTTTTATCAGAGGTCTACATCGAGCTTTTTTTATATTTTCTAACTTTAAGCATTACAAGTAAGGAGTTTTATTAGTTTTCTGTGCCTACTGCTGAAATTTACCACAAATTCCTTAGCTTAAAATAGCAAAAGCTTATTTTCTTACAGTTCAGTAGTTTAGACGTCTGACACAGCTCTCACTGGGTAAAATCAAGGTGAATACCAGCTAAATAGCTTTTTGGCAGCTTCAGGGGAGAATCTGCTGCCATGCTTTGTTCTGCTTCTGTATTCCATTTGCATTCTTTAGACATTACCCCCTACTATACCTTCAAATCCATCTGCGGTGCTCTGAATCTGGCTTACATCATATCTGATACTTCCTCTCCATTAGCATACTTTAGTCATTTCTTTCTACTATATCTACAAATCTGTCTGTGCTGCATTGAGTGTGGCTTACATAACACCTGACACTTTCTTTTCTGTTTCCTCCTTCCATTGAAAAAGACCCTAAGGGCCCTAATGGACGTATGGGAAAGATTGGCATAATCTCTATGTTTATGTCTGCTGACTTGCAACTCTCACTCCATTTGCATCCTTGACTCACTTTTATCATATAAGGAAAAGTGCATAATTTTTAGAAAGTAGCATGATAATATCTTTCAAGTCCATTCTTATCTCTTTTCAGGTTTCCAAGTCCAAAAACATCCACTTTTGCTACTCAAATGATTTTTATATTATTTAATTGGTGACCTTGTTGATGCCTACTGCAGTGAGTGAAAGTGAGGGGTTAGTGAATGTTGTTTTACTTATTTTTTTTCTGTAGGATGTTTAATCCTCTTCCTCTTTATTTCTTTTCCCTCTTGTTTACTTTTCAGACTTTTTGCTGAAAAATCAAAAAGTTCCCGTGTTGATGCAGGAATATTCTGAAATGAAATGATTAGACTATGGGAGCTGTAATCTAATCAAGCTCTAATCTAATCAGGCTGCTGAAGTATCTCTGGAGAAGGTGGACCACTGCAGGCGTACATTGGAATGGTGTATCTTCCCTATAGCCCCTTCTCCTTGCTCTCTCTGCTTCCCATAAACTGAGTAGCTATTGTCCACAGTGTCCTCCATTATGACGCTCTGCTCATCTTGGGCTCAGAGCAATGAAATTGGCAAATCATGGACTGAAACTTTGAAACTGTGAGCCAAAATGAATTTTTTTCTCTTCTCTAAGTTGCTCTTATCGAGTATTTTGGTCATAGCAATGGCAAGCTAATTAGCACATTCTTCAAAGAAATGTTTCTCCACGTCTCTCAATTCTGGCCCTGGTCTCTGTAAAGCTACCTTCCAGTGTTTGGTTCGGTGAACTATCAAAATCTGGGTAAGAGTTCAGTATTTAGATGTTTTGTACTGAAATTACTCTAGCTGAAAATACAATGAAAATTTAGTTTATAACTTTTTAAACCCCCCCCTCCAACTATTGTTTCTCCACATATCTACTTTTGCTGTTCATACCCACAGGTCTTCAACAGTGTAGCAACACTATTAAACGTTGCTGTTTTTTTATCTCTATGTATAATTAATAACATTTTAAAGATATTCTCTATTTCCTAGCAGGGATGAAATATAAATTTTGTGTGTGTGTGTGCGTGTGCGTGTGCACATGCCTACGTGCCCATGTGTTTCAATACTTGTTGACTTTAAGATTTGGAGGTATATATGTAGAAGAATGATCCAAGCACATAAAATATTATCCTTTAATGCTCTTGCATGTATTATTCTTTACAATTAAAAAGCTGACAATCTGATGAAGTCTATCTGCCATAAATTTCTTTGCTTCATACAACAATAAAGAGGGATAAATGGGGTATTTAATGTTTTCTAGGTGACAATGCCTACTACAGAAATTAAGTATTTCTTTTGCTTTTAGGTATTGGTGAAGATTGAGGACTAGCTAAAATTAAATTTCAAAGAAACAAAAATGTCCTTTTTTAAAACTAAATAAAATTTCTCTGAGAATGTATCATAATGAAATGGCAAAGCAAAATATGTTGTTTTAAAATTAATATTTTTATGTATTAAAGAAAAGAACATGCAGAAATATCAAATAGCAATTTCTTTCTTAGTTTCCAGTCTCTATTTGTTCTTTAAGTAGCATAGTTTTGAACTACATGATTTCTATTTGAGCAATTGCGCCTGTGTACCTCATGTTGTCAATTCCTTTTTATTTCTAAAACTGCTTCTTATTCTTGTGTCATGTTCCAAATATCATTTTTTTCCATAATTCCACACACATATGCACACACACAAGAATATACACAAATACATAATATTCATCCCCATATTAGTTCTGAATCTCTTTCATAGGTGATTTACATTCCTTAAGGTCTTTCATTTTGATTTTCTTCCTCATATGCCATGTGCTCATTTTCTGGGCTCATGGGTTTTACTTGTTCTAGCTAATAATATCTAATTAGGGCATGAGGAGGGGTGTAAATGTTAAGTTTCATCTTTTGCACTTGTTGATAAATTTACTATACTGCCTTCAAAGTCCTTAAAAATTACTGAAAACCTATCACGGGATACATATTTTCTATTATGTGTTTTAATAAAGTAGCATGTATCTATATTAATTTTAAAAATGTTTATTGGGTAGCTGTAATATACTATCTGCAATGTGACTCTCCGAGTATCAGAGAGCAAAACCCACCAACATCTACATCCTCATGGAATTAATGTTTCACACTAAGCACATATGTGTCTATTTAATAAGCTTAGCTTACAAATATTTCATTTAAAAATACATGCCATTGGGCTGGGATTGTGGCTCAGCGGTAGAGCGCTTGCCTCACATGCGTGAGGCATTGGGTTCGATCCTCAGCACCACATACAAAATACATAAATAAATAAATAAAAGTTTAAAAAAAAAGATACGTATCTTAAAAAAAAGAATACATGCCATCACTGTCATTCATAAACCATGATATTTTCAATTTATTTTCATTTCATTTAAACGTGCTCATCGTGACCCATAAAGTGTTTTTTTTTTTCCTGACCTTTAAATGAGCTATGTGCAGCAGACTGAAAATACTTTTATATTCTATTTATTATTTATTTATTTGGTGAGGGAAGAGGGTCATGATTTCACCGATTTTCCTTGAACAGGTTTGCCAATAACTCAAAATGACTTCTTACCATCTTTACATAGGCATTACAAAATCTTTAGCCTGAAGTTGCTCATCATAATTGACAAGTGACCCATACATGGTCCTAGGAGAGAGATTAGCAGTAATCACAGGGAACACAGTGAAGTGCCTTCCTTTACACATTGTAGATTCCTGCTTATTCATATGACCTCCACAGCTCTCTGGTTTTCTTTGCTAAATGATGTCTATGCTGCCTGGTCCTCAATGAGCCAACAAAGAGGCAAAGTTAATCCACAAAGGAGCAGGGCACAAATAAGATAATTTCCCCACCTGTTCTTTAGTGCTAATGTGTGCTCTCTCATTTTTGCACTCTAAGACTTAATTCTCCAATTTTGAGTCCTATTCCCCCCCACACACATGGTATCCCATGCAGGACATTCCACTATATATTTCACTATTCATTATTAATTGCTAAAACCTGTTCTTTCAGACCAACATATTCACTTGTGGTTCCAGGGAGGCCTCTGGGAGCTGATGTGTTTGTCATTTGGTTATAAACTTGAATGTTCAAGTCTTTAAAGTTATATTATCTTATGTATTGACTCATTTAACAAAAGTGGGTTTGAAATTATAGAAAAAGATTAAAGGAAAAATGCATTCATATTTGTTTTGTAAAAAGAAGATTAAAACCAAGCAAAGATATAGAACAAATTTTTATAAGTTTGTGTTTAAACTGTAATTACTAAGAACATTTTAGGATAATCATACAAGAAAGGAAAAATTCCCAAGTATACTCTATTATAATTAAAATCAAAAAGCAAATACTTAAAAAATATTCTTAAGCATAATAAATTTCAAAATTATATATGTACATAGTTATATAATTAGGGCTGATCTAAGCATAATATTTAAATATGTGAATAAGCTTTTAACATGTGGTTAAATAATGGAAGAATGTCCAGGCCTTAAAATGTAAATAATGTTATATTTTTTAACAGTTATTGTTATATCTTTAGAGGATAAGGTATATATTTCTCAAACATATCTCATATATTTTAAGCTTTAGTTTAAATATGGAATAATTTGGGTTTTGAGAAATATGTGCAATATAAAGTTCCAACCCCAGTTAGCTTTTCACTGCAGTATATTCCTAACATCTCATTTCAGTAATTCATATTCCACAGTCCCTGGTTCAAAACACATTTTTTACTTCTATCACCATAAATTATTTCTGCCTGTTTAGCAATTAATATAAATTGAACCAAGAAATACATGCTATCTTGTAGCTGGCTTCTTTCGTGTGCCACAGAGTCTTTAAAATCCATCCATATTATTGCAAGCACAAGTTATTTATTTGTTCCTTTTACCACTGAATATACATTATACATATGAAAAAACATTCACCTGTTATTCATTAATGGACATTTTGTCATATGACATAATGTCATTTTTCTCTTTTGCTTACTGCAAATAAAAAAAGTTTTTGTGACTGTTCTTTAGGATATAGTCACTAATTCATATTTTCTTTGAATTGGAATTGATGAGTCATGACAAAATTAATTGCTTAATTTTATAAAAAACTAACAATTTGTGTTCTGAAGTGATTGCAATATTTTACACTCTTAGTAGGAATGCATATGAGATACAGTTGTTCCACATGCTGGCTAACATTTAATACTAAACATTTAATTCTAGCTTTAAAGGGAACATAAAGTAACTTTTCTTAGTAGTTTAAATTAGCATTTTTCTGATGATGAATGCTTATGAGCATCCTTTCATGTGATTCAGAAGTTTTTTTTTTTTTTTTTTTTTTTACATTTTATAAATTGTGCTCTTCTTCTTACTGGATAGTAGGATACAGATACCACATATATACACACCTACATTGGGACTAAAGTACTTGGACATCTATATTCTAGTAAGTGTTTTCTTGTGATATGTGACTTGCCCTTTTCTCTAAATGACATATTTTGAAAAGCAGACATGCACAATATTGATAAAATCTAGTATTTGATTATTGTGATGTTTTACCTAGGAAATATTTGTCTACTTAGAGACCATAAGATATTCTAATTAAAAAAAAAAACTTTTTAGTAGATCATTTATGTTCTATTATCTGCTTCAATTTAATTTTTGTGAATCATCTGAGTTAAGGATATAGATACATTTTCCCCCAAAGAGATAGTTAGCTGTTTTAGCAGCATTTGTTGAGAAAATAAGCCTTTTCCCAATTAACTTAATATTTGTATCAAAAATTATTTGATCACGTGTGTTTATGTCTGTTTTTGTACTCTGCAGTATGCCTTGTCCACTCCTGTACTCCTATATTTTTACTATTGATTTATAAAACTATGGTATTAAAATATTGGAATTAAATAGTATAAGTTTGCTGTCTTGGTTCTTTGCATTTGCTTGTGCGTTTGAGAATCAACTTGTCAATCTCTACAAGAAAAAATGACAATCATAAAATTGTATATTATTAGGGGAAGATTTTCCATATTTATAATACTAAAATTTTAAATCTCTGACACGATTTACACTTTAATTTTTTGCTTTGTTTTATAATTTTAATTAGAGTGAACACACTACATTTATTGTAAACATATTTTTAAGTTTGATGTGAATGGTGTTACAGTTTAGATATTAGGTGGCTCCCAAAAGCTCACGTGTGAGGCAATGCAAGAAAGTTGAGAGGTGAAATAATTGGGTTGTTAGAGCCTTAACCTACTCAGTACATTAATCCTATGGTAGGTATTAACCGGGTGGTAACTATAGACAGATAGGGTGTGGATGGAGGAATTGAGTCATTGAGAGGCACTCCTTTGAGGTGTATATTTTGTTCTTGGTGAACAGAGCTCTGTGCTTCCTGGGTGCCATGTTCCCAGCTGCTTTTCTTCACCACACACTTTTGCCATGATATTCTGTCTCTCCTCAAACCCCAATGAATGGAGCCGGCTGTATGGATTGTGACCTCTGAAACTGTGAGCCCCAAAACAATTTTTCCTCCTCTAAATTTGTTCTTGTCTCTTCTTTGGATCACAGCAGCAGAAAAGGCTTATTAAAACAAATGGTATTGTTTAAAAAATGGTTATGTTAAATTATTGATTGGTAGCATGCTAAAATGTGACTAATATTTATATTGATTTGAATCTACAGTCTTGTTAAATTCATTAGTTAGTATCTTTAGGTTTGCTTTCTTAGAAACGACTGTTTTGATAATAAGCACTAATGTTTTATCCAAAAGGGATAATTATCTTTTATTCTTATCTGAATGCATTTTTTTCTCTTTTACATTGTCTAGGAAATCCAGCACAATGTCAAAAAGAAGTCGTGAGAGCAGAATTCCTTGTATTATTACCATATTTGGGAATTCATGGTTTACTAACTGTAATGCAAGCTATGCTTTTTTGAGAATGTCACTCATAATATCAAAGGTATTTATTTCAGTACCTACTTCATAAGTGGGTTTTGAATTTTGTAAAATGTTATTTTCACATTTATAAAGGTGATCATGTGGATTGTATTCAATATTTGGTTAAAGTAGAGAATTGTGCTAATTTTTGAAAGTTGAATAGACTAAGTAATTTACAAATGTGAATTCATTTAATTCCTACAACATCTCAGGGAGAGAGGTATAATTCATTTACCTAGGTCACAAAGATAATCATTTGTCAAAATAAAATTTGAGACTGGAAGTTTAACACTTGAATTTATGCTACTACCTGCTATATTTAAAAATAATATTTTAAAATAAGTTACATATATATAATTATTTAAATGATATAAAATCAAAATAATTAAGATCTACATTACAAATAAAGTTATCTAAATATTTTGCAATATTAAAGTAATACTACAATACTTTAAAGGCCAAACTCTAAAGTTTTCTGTAAATTTGAATCTTTGAGGAATCAGAGTGTCTAAATACTTTAATCTTCTAAAACAAAAATGAAAAATACATCTTAACAAAGATCATTTTTCCTGTCGATTTCATATCAATGAGAAAAATACAATAATAATTAAAGTCTTACTATTAACTTGTCAAACACTTAAACATGCAAATACACTTTAAATTTAATGATAATTTATTTTTGGAGTAGAAAGTTAAAAATTTTAACAGGTTAGCACTCTTGAAGATTTTCATTGAATCTTCCCTTTCCTCAGGCCAGTTATCAACAACAGTATAGGAACATTATTTTTCTTTGATAGCAATAATGTCCAAAAATATCTGAATAATGCAGCAAATACTAAAGTGAATAACTGCAAAAATTAAAATTAAAGTGAATTAAATAAATACATTAAATAATAATTAAATAAATAAAGTGAAAAACTACACTTGAATTGACATACTAAATAAACTCTTAACTGGGGCTTTTCCCAATATCAATATCTTCCAACATGCAACATTAACTGAGATAAAAATGCAGTTCTTTCTATTTTTTTTGAGTACGTTTAGAAGATACTGAATTCTAAGATGAACAATGATGCATTCTCTTGTATAGCATGTTGAGAGTACAATTATCTACATTATTTCACTTTATCTTTAAGTTAAAAGAAAGTCTTAGTAGCTAAAACACAGCAATTATCCCAATAATCTTTGTCCATGCTTATTTTGTTAACCATGGTCAAAATGCACATGCATTTTACTTATTTGAGGTTTTATTCCTCTACTAATTCCTCTTATTGAATAATTCTAATCAATCCTTAACCTTTAAGGATTACACCTACATCAGTTGATATTACTATTCTGGATATTCTTATGTGCTGGTCTCAATTCCCTTAAGAATTTTTTTTCAGGGGTGATGCTTTCAAAGATAATATAAAAGTGAAACCAAGTACTCTTTTCCTTTGGTCAAAATTATGAACCATGGCTGATTTCCGCAATAGTTTCAGTCCTGTGCACAACAGGAATTACTGTGTTTTGGGGCCCTCCGCCGTTTTTAATCTGCCAAATAATATTTCAGTGTTGAGGGGAGGAATTCTCTCTTCCCAGTGTGGCAATCAGATAGGAGCTTCATGACAAGGTTGATGAGGGCTCTCACAGTTTAATCTGTAAACAGTCTGTAACTTTGGTTCATTGGTATACAACCATAGATTAGTGTGGTAGAACACCAAGAGACGCCAAAAAAATCCACATTTTTCTGTCATGTAATATGTTTCCTTGATAACCTTGGTCTAGTATTTGATATGCATCACCATCTTATACCTTTTTTTTTTTAATAACAAAGATTGAGCCCAGAGGTACCTTTTTATTTTTTATTTTTTGAGACAGGGTCTTATTAAGTTGCTTAGAGCCTTGCTAGAGGCTGGTTTTGGATTTGCAATTCTCCTGCCTCAGCCTCCTGAGCCACTGGGATTACAGGCATCGGTTACCACATCTTGTGTATCACAGCTGTTTCAAGAAGAATCTGCCTTTGGAAGGACACTTCACTTTCTTTCCCTAAATTTGTTCTCCTTTAGGGTCTATTTCACAGATATTTTTAAAATGTTTCTGATCCCCCCCCCTTTATTCTGGTCTAGCATCTGCATATAAGAAAATATATTCGATCTTTGACTTTCTGGGTCTAGTTTATTTCATTTAGCACAATGTTGTTTAGTTGTATCCATTTACCAGCAAATGACATAATTTCATTCTTCTTTATAGCTGAGTAAAACTACACTGTGTTTATTTACCACGGTTTTTTTATCTGTTTGCCTGTTGATGGATATGTAGATAGGTTCTATAGCTTGACTATTGTGAATTGTAATGAAAAAAAATTGATGGAACAGTATCCCTATAGTATGCTGATTTTAGATCTATTAAATGTATATCAAAAAAAAGGGACTGCTAGGTCATATGGTAGCCCCATTCCTAGTTTTTTGAGGAATCTCCAAAACTTTTTGTAGTATGGAGGACACAATGTTTATCTTTAATTAAAAAAAAAGAAAAAAATTTCAATGGATAATTCAAACTTGAGAAGTAGAAGAAAAACAGGAATAAAGATTACTAAATTTTACATGAATACATTGGAGGAAAGTTTGTTGCCATTCCTCCAGGAAATGAAACAAAGATTTAAGAAAAGAAGGGAAATTTTAAATTAAACTAATTTATTTTATTAAATTACAAACAACAAAATAAAAATGTGATGTGCAGGGCACTCAAAGACTAATATGTATTTACAGCATGGACTACGGAAATTGGAAAAAATTACTAAAGTGTGAATATCTATGGTCTATTTCTCACTAACGGGTGAAAAACAGATATTTTTTAAAATGATAATAAGATACACACCCATGTACACACAGAGAGTGAAAGTGAAGTCTCTGGTTAGATACATTAAAAAGAAACTGATAATTTGGATAGCAGACAGCTCAAATCACAAGCCATAAGATACCAGTTCAGAGAAGACATAGAGAAAATCATTCCTGCAAAAAAAGTAACAGCACCAGACAGTACCAGGCTGAGTGAGTCCAGGGATGCAAGATGGAGCAATGAACTTGGAAACATTTGTTGTCAAGTTGAATAATGGAGGAAATAAATTGGAACAGTTAGGCCATTTGAGTTCCTCCCCTTTTATGCTCAAACAACCAGTAGCAGCACTCAATCTTAGGCTGAAGAAGTGGCAGCCTTGGGAATTGAGACAGAGAAATGTTCTTTAGAGATAATTGTTCCAAGGAGGGAGGGAACATCTCATCCCCAGAAGAAACTACTCTCAGTAGTACATACTGACCATTTTCTACAATATTTGGGAATAGACCACAACAAGGCAAATTGGAACTGGAATTCGATTTCCTTCCAAATGATAATAATAGTAAATCTTAAAAACCACCAAAAGTTACTGAAAAATTTTACAATGAGAGCAAGCCAATAAAGCAATAGAATTAAATACATGCAAGACACCAAATATTAGATTTTTGAATAAACAATAAAAATCTTCAGAGAATTGTCCTTGGATATTTAATGTGTAAAAAGAGTCAACCAATTAACTCAGAGATAAAATTTTATTTCCAAAATTATGGAAATTTTCATTATGATTATGATATTGTTTAAGTTTGAAAGAATTACTTTCTTGTACTGGAAAGAATTAGTAAATTGCAATATAAAGTACTTGTTTTCACTTCATAGCTTCTAAGTGACTTTTTTATCAGAGAAGAGTATGCCTAAGTGTTTTGAAAATAAGTTTAATTATATAAGATATGAATATGGTTCTCCTTTGCAATACAGTATCAAGACTCTCAACAAAATTTTCTTGAATTTGAGAATATTTAAGAGTATATATGCTTAACTAAAACAAGCAAATCTTATAGTTCATTGAAATTTTAAGTTTTATATTGGCACTTAAATTTTGTTTTAAAGATCGAATATGTAACATTCACATTTTAGCTTGAATTCCTGAGATTAATTTCTCTCTTGAAAAACTAATCAGATTTCCTCTAGGATAGACACCACATCTCATTTGTGTTTTGTTCACAGAAGAGGTGCATGGGAACTACCATACAACAGATATTCAGACAATGTCCTAAAAATAAATGAAAGAATCGTTGTTTAAACACTTGTGTAAAATATTTCCTTCAGTGTGCAAAATGCAACATATCCTAGAAATGAGTCTTAAGATAGCAATTAACTGAGGGTTAGAGGTGTGGCTCATTGGAAGGGGGCTTGCCCAATATGCTTGCAGTCTAAATTCAATCCCCAGAACAAAACAAACTGCCAGAAACCCCTGAAGCCTTAGGATGCAAATTTATTAATTGAAGTCACTTTAATAAAAAAAAAAGTGAAATTAGCTCCAATCAGAAAGTTTTCAGAGAGCTCGCTACTTCAAACTTTTTAAGATGTATAGGAAAAAAGCACCTGTTTCTCATACTATATTATGTCTAGTTCAATTTCTTATACATATATCAAAGTTTCAGATTATTCTTCTGAAATAGTTAAGACATTGCCTGACACCTAGTGGGCACTCACTAAGTGCTTGTTAAATTATATACAAGGAATAAAAGAAGAAAAGGAGGGCAAATTATCACAGTATATGAAGCATCTTACACTAACTGAAATGACTAAGATAGGCAGTACAGGCCGGCATCATAGAAGCTTCCAGGGTACACTTTAAAACATTCCCCTGGAAACTAATACAACCTTCCTGAATGTATAAAACTAAGAGGAAATTTCAATACGAGACTCATATTTCAAATATGCACATATGTTTAAGAAAAGCATAATTTAATAAAAGGAACTGATAGTATTCAATGAGAAAATAATCCAATTATAAATTCTAATATATTCACATAATTTATGGAAAATACAAAACAAGATATGAGGTTTTGGTGTGAATAAATGTATTTATATTTCATATACTGTTATTGAGTTAATTTATTTTTTATTAGAGATTTAAAATCAAGAATACTCATAAGGCACAGAGGTTCGTTAAAGGGAGAGATGAATAAAGAAATGTACATTGCTCCTGGATTAGATTAGGTCAAATGTAACTAGATCAATAAAGGTTTCAACATAAGAATTAGTTCCATATTATTTTAAATGTAAAACAATTTTTCCCCTAAAGGAAGCACTCTTATTTTGTATGCTTTTTTAAGGTGAGCATTACAATCTATCTGTTTTTTTTTTATTATTATTATTTACAGCAGAATAATTTTTTAACTAAAGTTAGTGAGAACTTTTTCTTTCTTGGATTATCCATATTAACATTATTCAAGTTAAAGTCCTCTAAAGAAGATGATCCTACAAACCAAACCAATAATTTTTCATTACTCTGGCTCCTGGTTCATATATTTATTTTTGATCTAAAGAAACCTCATACAGATGCAAACACAACCACAAAGCAGTTCTAAGGCAGAGGAGAGACCTTGTGTTCTGTCTCAAGGGTGTGCACCAGGTGTGTAAACTGCCTCCACAATTTTACTGGACGCCTATGTAATCCTGAAAGAATAGATCTAGTTATGACGTGACCTGGAGCTACAAAGACATGAAATTTCAGAGCCTCAAAAGTAAATACGTAAACTGGGCGAGGTGGCGCACACCTGTAATCCCAGTAGCTCAGGAAGCTAAGGCAGGAGGATGGCAAGTTCAAAGTCAGCTTCAGCAAAAACGAGTTGCTAAGCAACTCAGTGAGACCCTATCTCTAAATAAAATACAAAATAGGGCTGGAGATGTGGCTCAGTGGCCGAGTACCCCTGAGTTCAATCCCTCGTAACCCCCCCCCCCAGCAAAAGTAAATATGTAAATCAACTTACGCGGAACTGATTTTATTTCAAAAGAATACATAAAGTCATCACATTATAGTTTAATTAGAGTATCATTGCATTTTAGTGATTATAATTGTATCATTTTTAATAATATTTTATATTATGAAAAATATAATCATATAAAAATGATATTAGAGAGTCACTTGATTTTCCTGGAATAAGGAAATAAACTGAAAGAACACCTGGATCAGATGCCAAAGAAAAGGAAATTAAAAAGGCTAATTGCTTTGCCTATTTCAATATGAGAGAAAATAAAGTTTTTTGGAAAAGATTATTTAACAATGTACTACATACTGATTATTTTTCTTCCTTTAGTTGTTTATTTTGTATTTGGTTCAAGTTACCCTGTAATCACTAGCTTCTATTGTTGCCACATTTCTTTAGCCTGTCTAACCACATGAATATATATGCATAAGAGTGATGCACATTTCAGGGTCAACATTGAGTCAAGTCAGTCAGAAGGAGAGATGACTGCCCCCAGGAACAGCTACATTTTGTAAAGTCAATTGTATTTAACAGGACAGAAACTGACAAAGGTCCACCTCATTTTTTCATCTTCAATCTGGATATTTAAGAGTATTCATAAATCTGCTATATTTTGTACTCCTGGTCAATCATATGCCCATTATTCTTACTAATAAAATGAGAGGACTCATTTTTATTTATAATAATAACTTCTTGCCTACTGCGGGGTGCAGGAACTCTGTTAGCTTGAGTGCACAAGCCTGGGTAAGACATGGTTCACAGTACAGTGGGACACTATTAAACAGAGCGTGTGTCCTATAAAATCACAGGGAAACAGCTTAAGTGACCAAGAAAATTCACAGAAAATGCCTTCCAAAAGAAAGCACTTGTCTATATGAAACTTGCAGAAAGAACTGAGTGTTTTAAGTGGATAAATGTGGAAAGATATTTCAGGCATCAGGGATGACACTTGAAAAGGAAGTGAACAAGAAACAGCAATGATTTTTTTTTTCATCAAAGACTTTTTACTTCAGGAAACATGTTAATCTTTGCTTCATGTCCTGAGGCACCAAAACTAAACCAATTCAAAAATCTTTCTATCATCTACTCATTCAGAATACACCATAGCAAGCAACTTTATGCCCCTTTTCTTTCTCATTTTTCACACACAGACATAACTCTCCCATGGGTTCTTTCTTCTCCTTATCCACTTCTAGTAGGAAGTGGGCCAGCACATGGGTGACCCATTGAGTATGGAGTCAGACACCCAGGTACTTAACCACAGGCTCTCGTTTCCACTGCCTCTCCAGCGTTTCACATAATACCAGTTAATCATGCCCAATCTCTTCCCTCAGCCCTATTGTGATGGTTCATTGTATGGGTCAACCTGGATAGCTTAGTTGTTGGGTTAAACAGATTTTGTCATAAAAACGTTGCCTGGACATCTCTGAAGGAGGAAGAAAGAGAGAGAGAGTGGGGCGGGAAATAAAGGTAAAATAATATATGTAAAAATATAGTAATAACCATGGTACAGGGCACTAAATAGATTGAGATAATATTTTGGATTGATTGATTGATTTTAAAATAAACAAAAATGGAGCTGAGTGCAGTGGTGCAGGCCTGTAATCCTAGCACGTTGGGAGGCTAAGACAGGAGAATTGTCAGTTCAAAGTCAACCTCAGTAACTGAAAGGCACTAAGCAACTTAGTGAGATATTGTCTCTAAATAAAAACATGAAATAGGGTTGGGGATGTGGCTCAGTGGTCGAGTGCCCCTGAGTTCAAACTCCAGTACCAAATAAATAAATTAATTAAATAAACAAAAATGACTGGGAATACAAACCATATCTCAATAACAACCCTGAATGTTAATGGTCTAAACTCATCAATCAAAAGACATAGATTGACAGATTGGGTTAAAAAAGACCCAACATTATGTTGCCTACAGGAGATTCACCTCATAGGAAAAGACATCCACAGACTGAAGGTGAAAGGTTGGGAAAAAACATACTACTCACATGGACTGTGAAAACAAGGAGGGGTTTCCATCCTCATATCAAGTAAAGTAGACTTCAAGCCAAAGTTAGTCAAAAGGGATAAAGAAGGCCATTTCATATTGGTTAAGGGAAACCATACATCAACAAGACATAACAATTATAAATATATGTACCCCAAATGATGGACCATCTATGTTCATCACACAAACTCTTCTCATTTCAAGAGTCAAACAGACCACAACACAATAATACTGGGTGACTTTAATATACCTCTTTCACCACTGGATAGATCTTCCAAATAAAAACTAAACAAAGAAATTATTGAACTCAATAATACAATCATAATTTAGACTTAACAGACATATATAGACTACTTCATCCATCAATGAGTAAATATACTTTCTTCTCAGCAGCACATGGATCCTTCTCTAAAATAGACCACTTATTATGCCACAAAGCAACTCCTAGCAAATACAAAAAATGGAGATATTATTAATATCATTCTTCTACCTTTGTCATGCAGACTGAATGGCTATTATTGCCCATTAAGAGATTCTCTGAACTGCAGTGTCTTCCCAATAAATCTTTATATAAATGACCTTCCTATGGAATAAAGCCCTCCAACAGTATAAACAATAGTAGCAACACTACTAGTGACTACTGAAATTTGAGTGCAATTAGGCAGGCTGACTATCACATAAATTTAGCTGTTTTATTTAAACCTGTAAAATGCATATAACATATATATTTATTTATCCCACTATTTCAAAACAAGAACTAAAGCCCATATATATCCAATAATTTGTGCAAAGCTGAATAGTTGTCACAGAGCAGAAGCAGGATCTCAGCCAAATTGTGGCTTGCTTACTTCATCCACTTACTCTTCAATGCCACTTTCAAACACAGCATTTAAAAATTGTTCCTCCCCTGTACTGTCTGACCTACACTCTTTACTTTCCTTTTTCTCACGTATATGTATGTGAATATATATATGTATATATACTCATATATACATATACATATTTGCTTGAATAGTTTACATACTTTCAGATCTGTCTCTGTGTGTGTGATCCTTCCTGTCCTTATTTCTTCTGTCTGGTAATCTTGCAAACAGTTTGAAATACTGTAGGATCCTGCTGAAAGCAACCTTCTCCCAATAGGCAACCCATCTGAAGAGAGAATGGTTCTCCTCCTCTGCATTACTGAAGTATGACTATTTTAGGCTCTTTATCCGTATCTGTATTAAACAAAGTCAAAACAAGGACATAACCTATTTACCTTTTTACTCAATTACCTAGCTGAATATCTGATACAAAAATAATTATTTGATTGAAGAATGCATGAATAAAATGAGAAAAGATGATGTCAATTATTTTTGATTTTTTAAAATGTCAAAGATATAGTTCTTAAAATAAATATTTAATTATTTTATAGTATGTAAGCTAAGAATGTTGATAATAAATTGTAGGTTAAGCAAAATGAAATAAAATGTAATATCTTGATCAGATTAATTAGAGCCCCAAGGGCTGTATATTTGCCTTAAAAAAAAAGAAAAAGAAAAACCCTGCTTTATACCTTAAATTCAATAGACATTTTAGAACCTTTAAATTTCACTGCATAATTATACAAATTTCCACTTAGTTTTATATCTCTGACCCAGAGTCATAAAAGGAACAAAATGAAAATTTCCAACTTCAGGCAAAAACAAGTATCCCATTAATTATTATGACTCAATTATATTATATAAGCATGAAATTTTGATACTAATGAACTGCCTGTGTATATTCTTCATTGTTCCAAAAAATGAAAATGGATTCGTTCAAAAGTAGGGACTCTATAACAATTATAGAAGAAAGTATGAAATACGAGTTATTAATAGGAAGAATATCAGCATATGAAATCTGATAACCTTGCTCATTTCTCCATGTGCTACAAATTAGAAACTTTTATATGTGAAAAACAATTTTTTGTGTGAATGTACATAGTAGTTTGAGATTTGAAGCAAATAAACTGCTACTATTTTTTAAGCTCTGATTAGTCAAAATAAAAATTTAAAGAACAACTTATAGAGGAAGCACTATGGAGTACTGGTAGTAAAATGTTCTTTTTTTCCCTAAGTGTTAATGAAGAGTCCAGAGTCCAGTTTCTTCACTTTAGAATTTCTGTAACAGAGGATATATGGTTTCTGTTTCTCTATTTTTTATCTGCAAAATTAGAATGAGATCTTCATACTCTCAGAGCTGACATGAGTATCAACTGTATCAATCCTATGAAAGTACTTTGAAAATAATTTCATGTGGTTAATATTATCAACATTGATATTTATAGGTTGTATAAAATCATATATTATCCCAGAGTATAAAATGAAACATTAGTGATGAATATTCAGGAAAATATAGTATTTGGTGAATATTCACAGGAAATGACTCTTAACTTGGGCTTGGAAGGACATAAGCTGTTAGATTTTCTGGAAAGTAGGAAGACTATGTTTGGAGGAGAGAATATATTTGTTGGAAGAAGAATAAAACAAATTACTCAGATGGATTGACTTAATGAAACATCATTAAATGTTTCTGTAGGATGTTGAGGCTGAACCAGGAAATTTTCAAGGATTCCTAATATGGTAACCAGACTCAAAAGAGTACATGCAAGCCCTTTTTTCTTAGGAAAAGGTAAATCTGAATTGAACTTTATTCCCAGCTTCAGAGACAAAAGATGATGTTAAGTTTGACATCCAAGGTGATTCTTGAATACAGCTGAAGAACAAAGATGTGGAGACAGGCTTATCCAGATCTTTTCAAACTCTTATGGACCTATTTAACAGAAAACCTTTTTTCTGAATATGAACGAAGAAGAAAACAAGTAGTACCTTCAAGTAGTTGTCTGGCTATGTCCCTAGATGTCCTCTTTAGGAGTTCTTAGAAACAGTGCAACCATCTTTCTTGGGATGCATGCAGCTGGTAAAGTGTGTGTTGGCAGTGAAGACTTCAGAACCGTGGTGTGATTATCATGTGTAACCACAGCACATCCTGGAGAAGGCTTGCTTTTCAGCTGGGGGATTTGAAGAAGCAGAACCTCCAGTGAAGCACTACTAGACCGAATCAAGGATTCAGAATCTTTATTCCATTTCTGACATCAAAACTGAGGACTCTGTGCTGGGAGCATAGTTCGGTGGCTTATTCACCTACAAGTCTATCTTTATTTTTTTTAAACCTTTATTTTATTTATTTATGTATTTTGTATGTGGTGCTGAGGATCGAACCCAGTGCCTCACGCATGCAAGGCAGGTGCTCTACCACTGAGCCACAACCCCAGCCCACAAGTCTATCTTAACAGCAAAAAGATTCTTTGTGTTAATTTAAGTACCTAAGTAAAGCAAACAAATAAAAAGAACACAAAATTGGAATTATTATTTTTTATTTTGTACTGGGGATTGAACCTAGGGATGCTTAGCCACTGAGACACATCCCCAGACTTTTTTATATTTTATTTAGAGATAGAGTTTTGCTAAGTTGCATAGGGTCTCACTAAGTTGCTGAGGCTGACTTTGACCTCACAATCTGTCTGTTTCAGCCTCCTGGCTGCTGGGATTAGAGATATGCACCACCAGGCTCAGCCAAAGTGGAACCTTTCAACCTTTAGCTGAAAGACAGAGAGTCTTAAGTTGTTTTCTACTGTTTCATTCAGTAATAACAAAGTGAAAGAAAGATTAAAGTTAAAAATATATTTATTACTTATCATCTCACTCCAGTAAGAATGGCTGTCATAAAAAAAAAAAAAAAGGAAAGAAAAAAGCCAACAAGTGCTGGAAAGGATTGATGTATTTGTGCAAATGTAATTTAGTACAGGCTTTGTGGAAAATCATATGGAGGGTCTTCAAAAAATTTAAAAAGGAGCTACCATATGATTCAACAATTCTACTTTCTAGTTATATATCCAAAGGAAACAAAATCAGTATGTGAAAAAGACACTTTTTAAAATTTGTTGTTTTTAGATATTCATAACAGCAGAGTGTATTGTGACATGTTATACATATATAGAGTATAACAAAGAGACATCTGTATTCCTATGTTCATTGCAGCACTCTACACAAGAGACAAGAAATGGAAACAACCTAAGTGTCCATCAACTTATATATGGATCAAGAAAATGTAGGGGCAAGCATTGTGGCTCGGTGATAAAGTGCTTGCCTAGCACATCTGAGGCACTGGGTTTGATCCTTACCACTGCATAAAAATAAATAAACAAAATAAAAGTATTGTGTTCATCTATAGCTAAAAATAGTTTTAAAAAAATGTTGCACATACACATAGTGGGATACTACTCAGACATCAAAAAGAATGGAATCCAGTCACATGGACAACATATGTGGAACTGGAGAGTGAAATCAGCCAGACAAAGAAAGACAAGCACTGCATGATATCACTTTTGTGGTATTGGAAAAAAAAATGATCTCATAAAAGAATAGAGTACAATGCTTTTTAGCTCAGGCCAGGAGTTCAAGGGGAAGGTAGAGATGGAGAAAGGTTGATAAGTGGATACTAAATTATGGTTAGATAAAAGTAAGAACTTTCTGCTGTTATTTCACAGCAAGGACATTATGGTAACAATAATGAACTCTGCATTTCAAAAAGCTAGAAGAAAGATTTTGAAAGTTTTCACCATAAACAAATGATAAATGTTTCAAGAGAAATGTGTTTAAATCTCAATAAAATATTGTGCAACATATGTATGTACCAAACCATTAAATTTTACCCATTAATATGAATAATATGCATGTTTTTCTATATTTAATCAACTAAATACTTATTTTGATAATATTTTAGCAGAAAAAGTAGAAATAATAAGAATGTTTAAAGAACAAAATTATTTTGTGGAAAATTTTTTAAGTGGAATACTATGTAACTATTAAATCAAATTATGGAAAAACTACATGAAAAGGGATACAGGAATACATATAAAATTATGTATATATTACACACACACACACATATATATACACATGTATATACATAGACATGTGCAATATCAAGTACATGCGGTTTTTAGTATCAAAATTCTATCTTGGGGCAGGGATTGTGGCTCAGTGGCAGAGCACTTGCCTTGCATGTGTGAGGCCCTAGGTTTGATTCTCAGCACCACATATAAATAAATGAATAAGATAAAGTTCCATCAACAACTAAAAAAAAATTTTTAAAAAATCCTATCTTCCTGGGAATTATCATTTTGTATGCTTTAGTTGATTTCAAATTCTCTCTTCTTTCAAAGTCTTTACAGTGAGCATCTAGTCCTTGTATAATAATAAAAAAAATCATTTGAGAAAATAAAATATGTAGAGAAAGGCATTACTTCTGTGTGATATTTAACAAAAACAAAGCCAGTTTCAGTTGATGTTGGTATTAAAGCATTCCAGTGGTACATAAATAAGGGACCATTAGGCATTGCTTGTGTGTGTAGCTATATCCAGTTAGGTGTGTGACACTGAATGTTTGTGATGTCCTCATCAACCAATGCTACCATAGGAAACAGTGTGATAGTTTAAAATAGTATTTATATTACTATTTTTTCTATTTTTAATAGAAATACTATTTTTAAAGCAATTATAGTGTAAAAATTGTCTATTTTTTTCTGTTGCTGAAAATTTCAGGAGTTTAATGATTGTGAAATGAAAGGTGAGTAACACACACACACACACACATACACATATTTAAAAAAAATTAAAGCAATGGTAAACTCCTGATTGCATCATAGACTCATTTTGTTGATAGTGAGAAACAGTAAAATCAGAAGATTACATGATGACAAAGATAAAAAGGGGAAGAGACTAGGCATTTACTCTTTAGTCTTCAGGTTCCATCCTGATGTATCAAAACCTGGCACATGTTACTAAAGAAAAGTGAGCATATGTTTGACTCTATTTTATGAGATTATTCTGAAGACATTATCTATTTTCTCTACTCTGGTGCAAATTTAAAGAAGTAAACAATCTTTTGATCTTTTTTTCTCTTTACCAGATTGAATCCTTGAATCCTCCTTATGATGCAAATTTTCTAAAAATTTGGAGTACTCAAACTATTTTTAAATTAATTGTCAAGGAAAAATAAAGAACCAAAATGAAATAAAAGATGAGCAAGAAAATACCAAGAATAGTGACATTATTTTAAAAAACAATTATTGAACTAATGAGTTTTCTCTTTTATCTTTGACCTATCTAGAACAGTGCTTTGTTTTGTTTTGTTTGTTCTGCAGAAATGTAGACATTTAGTGATCTCTAGTTCTTAAAGTTTATTAATAAAATTTTTAGATACTCAAAATCAAATTGAGACTGCAGAAAATAAAAGATCTAATATTGTACAAATTTATCCCATGTAGATGGTATAATAAGCTGTTTTACTGATAATGAAGTCAATCAAGTGAAAATTAATCACATCAATATTTTCAGAATTGAAACAAAATACTCTGTCTTCAACCACCTTTATGGGAGTCAAGAGACTAAGGAGGAAGATGCAATAAGGACCAATTATTCACTAATAGAAAGAAAGAAATAAGCATGCTTATAGAATATTAGTGGATAGTAAAATTTATTGAAAGTGATAGATTTCTACTTGAGGCCAAAGTACAAATGTTAAAATGAATATAATGCCATATGTTCTCCATCAGAATTTGTTAAAGAATATAAAGGACATCTTAATTTTTTCCTGCCTGTAGATTACATTTTTAAAAAAGTGAGCAGACTATAATTATAAAATGCTGGCCATGGAGGGGAGAAACATTTAGCAAGAGGAGCTTTGAATTAGTCATGAGCTGCCTTAGAGGTCTTGCATGATTGGGACAACAGATTCGTTTCACTTTAGATTTGCACTGTTAGGTGATGGAAATACTGTTTGAGATATTGTACACTGTGCCTGTTTCTATATACCAAGAATATAGTGGCTATAAATTTCAGGAAATCTATTTGAGGGCACCATGGGAAAAGTTACTATAAGACTGATGAAGGTTAAACAGAACATATATTTTGTTTGAGGCTGCAAATCTATAGTCAGCTCAAGCCAATAAAAATAGGTAATGTCTGAGATTGTAAAACAAACAGAAGCTTGTTTTGGATTTTTGTAAAAGGTAAAGTCTTTTGGAAAAGTGATGGAATGTGTGATTTAATGAAAACTTACTTTATGTAGCATTTATTGTATTTGCCATCCATTTTATTCTGTGTATCCTTTAATGGATATGTGTATCAACCTGCAGCTGTGTTCTGTTTCTTTAAGGAAAATAAAAGACCATTGAAAACCAATTGATAGTGTTTCCTAAGATTATAATATATGCACCATTAGTTTGCATATAGTTGTCACAAAGTATTCCAGTGGTAATTAGTGCTATCTATGGAAAACTTAATTGATTAATAAAGTCAATAGTGCAGAAGAAATATCCTCAGACACTCTTTCACAGATGCAAGAGCACTTTTAAGAAACGAGCTCATGGTAGAAGGAAACTTGCTATGCAGAAAACACTATCGTGTGTATCATCCTTTCCTACTCTATTTGATTTCATATTTTTATTTGGAATATCAATTTTATTCCTGCTTTCTTTGTCTTTCTTTGTCTTAGTTGATGCTGGCCTTTGAATATAACTATAAGGAGAAGCTTATTTTAAATATTTCAAAAATTTCCTTTCAATCCAGAAATGCCCTTATTTATAATAGTTATTTGAGAAAAGTACAATGATCAGAGCTGAGCACTTACTTTTGTATGACAATATATGTCAAAGGCCAAAGATGCACAGACCTCTACTTTTGTAGTAAGGCTAAGGATGTCCTTTCTATTAAAAAAAGAAAGAAAAGAAAAGAAACTTTAGATAAGATTAAGCTGTGTTCATTTTCTCAGATTGTTGCAAATCTTGTTTTATCACCTAACATCTTAAAATTAAATTTATCTTATTATATAGTTATTGAGGAAGCAATCTCAGTGTTGATCATTAATTATTTTATGTCAATTAAAAAGGAAATTTTAAAAATCTGGATTTGACTATTGGTCATTATCATCTCCTTTGTCCCCAGCCAATTCATCAGGAGGATGAATGCCCTGATCATGAAAGCATTCTTCCGTGAAGAAACTGGGTGTACGCTTGTTTGTTGGATGTTAGCTGTAATTTCTTCTTTAGGCAATGCATACAATAAGGAACTCAACTGCTGTGCTTTTTCAGAATGTGGGCTTTATTGATCATTCTTATTGGCCTATTTTTAGGGTCAGGGGAAATTCCTCATGCACTACATTTCTCAAAAATATTTCATAATCAAATTAAATTCTGCATGACTATTTCTTCTGTCTTTATACCGTTTTTTCTGCTTTAACTGTCAAAATAAACAGGAGACACTTTAAATGGAAAGAGTCACATATGTAATTTAAAGACCAGGAAATCCCTTTCAAAGCCTGAATTCTCTGCAATGTATGGTGAGCAGCAGTTTGCATCTTGTACATGATAGTCATAGGACTCAGAGATTTTCTTGGTTTATATATCACATGGTTCCATCTCCTCTGTGCATCTGCTCTGTCTTTAGTGTCATTCATATTGATTCTTTATGATCATGATCCTTTTTCTTAATTGTCTCATATAATTTAATAATCAAATTACCACCCTATAATTTACCTTCACACATTAATCTTACTTCAGTCCATGACCCAAGTTTTCTATTATCCTAAACATTTTATATATTTGTATATATGGTAATCAACTTATTTTTCTACAGTGAGCCTAAGAATTGTGACAGAATTTTCAAATCTTTCAAAACTCATATTGAGTACTTAAATTTCTTTCTTAATTTTAAATATACTCTTCTCCTGTTAAACTGAAATGAGGTAAATGTCAGACTTTGGATTTTATTTAAATTTACACCAAGCTCTTTCATTTCAAATGCACACATCTCATATGTGACTGCTTATCATGGAGATGACTGAAGGCAATTTTTTTAAGTGCCTAACTCAATATATCTACATCCAACTGCAGAACTTTGGTGCCACCCTCATATATATCACCATGCTCTATGCTTCTATGATTCTCTTGATGGAAAATATAAGTCTCATAAGACATGCACTTGGCATTGGTCTTGAATCACTTTATTAACTTAACCTTGCTGCCATTCCTGTATAAGATTGGATGAAGAAATTATAGCCCAGTGTCAAAAATGTAAGACCTGGGATAGTGTACTGAAATACTGAGATTTTGTTTTATGAATAAGAACTAATGTATACTTCTGAAGAAAATTTTTTTAATCAATTTATTTCCTATAGTATTAGAATGATCCCCTCTGTCCAAAACTTGCCTTTTCTGTTCCTCAGCCACAACTGATCTAACAAAACTTACACAATTAATTTCCATCTATGAAAATATGAGGACTGAATGAGCAAATCAAACAATAATCAAAATTCTCTTAAAATAACAAATCATTCTTAACATGTGTAACACAAATAGGAGTATCAGAAATGCTTCTCACCTTAATAATATTAAGAAGTAATATCATAACAGTAATCTGGCTATGCTTCTGTCTAAAGTAACTATACGAAAGTTAAACTTTTCAAATACATCCCCACATATGAAAAATTTCACAGAAACTTTTGCTGTTCTCTTACAGGATTAAAAATTTTTATTCAAACCAGCAATAAGGCAAATAGATTTTTTCCCTTTAATTTTACTTGTTTTCTTAATTGACTTGTGTTAATTAATTTCAAATTTAGAGTTTACTCTCATAAACTTCTTACCTTAAAATAATTTTCATATGAATTAATTCATTTTAAACATATACCATTCAATCTCCCTTTAAATTGCTTCTGAGTAAGGTGCAATTTACTGCAGTATTACATGTCAAGCTATTTCCAAACATGGTCTGTTCCCAAACTATATTCAAACCATGAATATATGGCTATATACATAAGTCTCTTATGATTTAGCCAAGTATAGCAATATTTAAGTAATCTTTCAATTCCTATGTGATATAACAGTACTTTTTGTGATATATATCTGTTCCATAGAACTTTTATGTATAGGGTTGTGATGGGAATTAATATAAACCCAGTTATCAAAATAATTGAGTATCAGATAGACTTGGGACATAGGTCAGTATGTGGAAGGTCAATTATAACTTTAATTAGCTGTTAAATGATAAAATATTCAAAGTATATTTCATTTTTTATTTCATTAAAATGTTTTATGTCATAATGGACTTCTTTGCTGCATTTGTGTGTGTGTGTGTGTGTGTGTGTGTGTGTGTGTGTTGGGATTGAACCAGAACTCCATACATGCCACACAAGTGCTTGACAACGGAGGTATACTACTAGCACTTGCTCTAATTTTTTAATATTATACATTGCACTGGCGATATATTGGATCTAAGATTGAATTTGCATAAATAAATCTTTTTGATTTTACAACAATAGTATTATCATTACATTTAAAATGAACAGCTTTCTTTAGTCTGAACCAAATAGACCTTCATTTTTTCCACACAATCATAAAAAGGATAATCCAAAAGATGCATTAATTTTAAATTTATAATAACAATACTTGGATTAAGTAATATAAAAATATGATAACAATATAAGTTATTCAAAGGCATAAAAAGGAAAATAACCTAATCTATAGTAATAGTTGGAGCATTAATCTTCATTAAGTGATAAAGTAAACAGACAAAAATAGCCATGGTATAGAATATTAGAAAAATGTTAGTAAATTTAAGCTACATTTCTGTTGATATAAAACTGTGCAAGAAAGGATATGATGTACATTACTTTCTAGTGAAAATGAAATATTTAACAATTGATCATATCATAGATTAATATTTAATGTAGTTCAAAAATGTAAAGTCACATAAACAATATTATCCAAACACTACAAATTTAATAATTACTTGACTTTTGTTTGAAAATAAAATTGAATCAGTTCTAAGTAACTGTTAGCTCAAAGAATAAATCATAAGAGAAATTTGAAAATAATTGCTATGGTGTGATCATAACTGCATGGCATAACAGAATTTGAAGATGCAGTTAAAGTGGTGCTCAATTGAAAGATTATAGTTATAAAAGAATATGTTAAAAAAGGGGAAAGATTAAAAATCAGTAAACTGATAATCTTTTTCATAAAAATAGAATAAGGAAATCTAATCCCAAAACAGTATAACTATGTAATTAAATAAAAGAATCTAATGAAATAAGCAGAAAACAGATGTACAATAGAGAAACAAAAAGCAAAAATTTATTTTTGGGGAGTATCAATGAACATTACATATCACATATACGGGTATAGGCAGTATCTTTTAAAGTTGAACATACAATTCAGCAATTCCAATTCATAGTTTGGAAACATGTTCACTTAATAGTCTTTGTTCTAAATATTCATGGTAGGCTTTTTTTTTTCTGTACTAGGGATTGAACCCAGGGATACTCTATCATACAGCTATATCTCCAGTCCTTTTAAATTTTTATTTTGAGATAGGCTATCACTTAGTTGCTCACACTGCCCTTGTGATCCTCCTACCTCAGACTCCACAGTCTCTGGGATTACAGGCATACATCACTGCACTTGGCCTAGCCTATCTTTAATAGTGCTACATTAAAAAATGTCCATAAACTATGGAATACATAAATAAAATACATATCTACCTGGTTGAAAATCTCCCAGAAATGAAAATAATATATAACCATATACAAAACCCTCGATGAATCTCTCAGATATAATGTTGAGTAGATAAGCCAGAACAAGGCATACATGGCTCATGTTATTTTATTTTTCTGAAGTTCAAAAACTATGTAAAACTAATCTGTATTATTTAATCAAAAATAATGATAATGCTTTCTAAAGAAAAATGTGACCATGAAGAAAGATAAGAAGGGCCCTGGAGGTTGGTGATGCTGTTTCTAGGTCTGCGTGCTTGGTTACAGGGCAGTTTCATTTTGTGAATAATATGACAAGTGCACTTTTCTGGTCATATCTCATAATTCAATAAATTTACTAAATAGGTAAATCATAGTCACATTTACTGTAGCTTAATTTGACAAAAAAATGTATTCTAATGAGTATCATGATGGTACTCGCATCCAATTAAAATCTATAATATTAAAATTTCTAAAGATGCCTGTTTTATCTTTTTAAATTAGAAGTACTGATTTTATAGTCAAAACAAACTGAATATTTGATACATTACAAAGATTCTAGCAGTTTTTCCTTAAACAGTGAAATCTTTTAATAGAAAGCATATAACTACTAATTTGGTTGAGATAGAATACTGAGGGAAAAAATATACAAGATTATTATGTTAACAATTTGTTTCTAAGAGGCAACACTTTTAATTTTGGACTCTTTATTCACCTTGCTGTGTTGATATGGACATCTACCCTCAAGCAAACATTCTACTAAGTTTGTAGCACTGCTGAATGTAACAGGCTAAAATATTAATTCAGTAGAGTTATACTTGAGGATATATGTTCATCTCAGCAGTGATAGATCAAAAGAAAATTCAAACATGAAAATGATACCTTTTTAAAACAAGGGATAACATCTCTGAGCCCTAGACATGAAACTGTTCCTTGCCATGTCCCATCAACCCATTGCTAACGACTTAGGTACACTGGGCTCCTTCTGACCTGGACAAGTCACAAAGTTGTTCTGACAAGGATAGGTTTGCATGTCCTTCCTACAGGACCTAAGGTGGCCACGCTGCCCAGGGACTTAGGAAATGCCTGATCTCCACTCATGCAGCTCCATGTATAATACAATCTGACTTGAGGAATCACTTCTCAGCAAAGGAACTAAGAAGTAACTTCCACTGGTCAACGCAAACACCATCAGCAGCAACCTGCCTCATAGGCAATTGAGCAACCCTCTACAGGCACAGTTGAAGCTTCAGACTGTGAAAAGATGTGATGCCATCCTTTAAGATATAGTAGAATTGTTAAATTATCCACTTTAATATGTCAGTGTGACACCTTTAAGAAAAATGCATGAGTCCTAGATATAAAGAGTACAAATAGCAATGTTTCCATTGACCATAAATCTAAGTGATTCATGGGGGTGTTTTGCATTTTTTGCATCTGCACTTTGATCTATACAAGATTAGAGACCCTGCTCTTCAAAGGGGGCAATATAGTAGTAAGGGAAACAGTAAGGATCCCATTAGACTATAAACAGTAGTTGCTGCCAATGCACTTTGGAATCCTTGTAAGGGACCAACAGGCAAAAACAAGAGTCACTATCAGCATTAATAACTGACTTTGATAAAAAGAGAAGATGTAGCTGCATTTATAGAATAAGGCAAGAAGCAGTATATGTACCACTTAGATGATCTACATGCATGCCTCATACTAATTCTGTCTTACTATAGTGGTGAATGGACATATGTATCAACCCTAGTCTACAAAGAGTGTGATTATTAACATTCAGGAATGGACCTTTGGGTTACACCTCCAGGTAATCCATACAGATCTGGGTGGTAAGAGCTTCAGGTTAACAGGATTTGAATGAATATAAGAAGAAGGTCAGGATACTTACCAGTGACAAGTAAAAGCCATTGTACAATGTGGGAGAGGGTTCTGTGTAATTCCTCCTCCTCTGATAAATTTCCTCTCCAAAAACTAAAGGCCAACAGGAACGACAGAGGAGGTACTTCCTGAACTTTCATGGAGACATGAACACTAAGAACTCTGCAGGTCATAAAAAGTGCTCTATGCATGTCTCCTAATCTGGGATCTGTAATGATTGCTGATCCTCTGCTAGGCAACTATGTTTGGGCCATTGGCCATGATCACACTCTAGACTGATCATGACTGAGAATCCCAAGAGCAATTAGGGAAGCCCATTATTGAGACTGGCAGGATTTCTCTTAGGGTCAACTTTAGCAGGAGATCATGGTCATCTATGTTTGTTAATTGATCTTATGGAAAGGTAAAGTAAGGAACAGGAAGGAAGTAGTTTGGGATCAAACACTCACTAGAAGTTAGGTTCCTATTCTGCCACCTAGACAATCAGACAGAGATACTATATTCTTTTATGTTTATATTTCAAAGTGACAGATTTCCAGGTCCCGTAGAAAAAGAGTCTTGGGTTATAAGACTAGAAAAAGAGTATTTAAACAATTTGCATCTCAAATAGGCAGAGAAAAAAATTGTAATAACCAATTATATTTTCTAAAGTAAATGCTCTAAGGAAAGGGAACAGAGTAAACTCTGGCTAGAAATCTTGACTCAATCATGGCTAATAGCCTAGAGGAAGAAAGAAGTCAGTCTAAAGTTTAGAGAAGTAGAGGAGGGTGGTAGTTTTCTATTTTCTTTTTGTATTTTATTTAGTTGTAGATGGACATGATATCTTTATTTATTTATGTACTGTTATGTGGCGCTGAGGATCAAACCTAGCACCTTGCACATTCAAGGCAAGCACTCTACCACTGAGCTACAGCCCCCACCTAGTAGTAGTTTTCTTATCCTCCAATTGCATTCTTCCTAGCTTATGAATTGAAATGTGCACGCACATGCGTGCGCACAGACACACACACACACACACACATTCACATACATACTCACACCACACAAGATGCCAGTCAATTCATTATCTGAATTAAATGAAGAAATTTAACCTGACTTAAAAGCCCAAAATATCTTCTTTTAAAAGTCACTGTATTATATATTATTATGGTTTCTGTGGGAATCAAAGGTAATTCCCAATACAGTGTATTAATGTAAAATTCAAGTATTATACAAAGCTTATACTTTATTGATTACATATTATCAATTGATTACATATTATACTTTATTTATTACATATTATCATGTGAATAATATAGGCATGGATAATTATAATTTCTCTTGATGTTTGTATCATTTTGTAGATTTTACTTTTAGGGATTTAATTTAACTTGTCATGATATTAGTGATGACTTTTAATAACTGGTAAGAGCTTAGTCAGTCATTGGTATGTTTTCAATTATTTAAATATATTGGACATGAATAATTAATTTTTTCATTTCTCATTTTAATATTTTTCATTATTCAGCCTGAAGAACTACCCCTGCAACACATAGACAGAAGCAGAGCCATTTCTATCATGCTTTTCTCCTTTTATTGTATGATGTGGTGTTCAGGAGAACTGTATGGCAACTCATATCATTTGAGATCTATAATAAGCTGATAACTGGGCTAGGAATCTCACATAAGTCATTCATGTAATCCCTCAATACACTTTATGTTTGGCATCACCATCCATATGTATAAAGAGATGAAAACTAAATTCAAGGGAAGAAAAATAATTCATTCACATTTCTAATTAGAAAATTCAAGAGATAGGAATTAAGCTCAGACTATGTCTTTCCACTCTACCACTTATCTCCTTTTCTATTACACTACTGAAGTCATCAACCAATGAATGTACATGCACTTAGCAATGTATATTACAGTGATATGTTTATATATTTTGTTAGCATTAAAATAAGTTAACAGTTATTGCCATATTACTCAGATATATGTTGCACAGTCTTAATGGTTATTGCAATATTAATAAGATATGCAGAGAATTTTTGTAGTAATTGCCATTTTAAGAAGATGTATGAAGAACTTTATAGGCTACACTAATAATAAATATGCTAAAGGAAAACACTGTCATGATGCATATTCTAAGAGCAGCCTTGCTTAAATGGTTATGGATTATAGAAGTAATTTTTGTGGAAAGCTTTAATATCTATTAAACTTAAAATGATACAGTGATTAATATGCTTGAATGGGTCTCCCTATCTTTAGACTCTCTGATTCAGTTCATTCACTAGCATATGATTTTTCCTGAAATATAACTTTTCTTGTGTTATATTGTCAATTTTCCAAGTTTCATTAATTCAGCATTGACAGGAGACTAATCTATTTCTATAACCTGATAAAAACAAGATGGAAGTCAAAACCTGACTCCCATCTAAACTTTTATTTTTTATTTATTTTTTTGGTACTGGAGATTGAACTCAGAGGCACTTGATCACTGAGCCTCATCCCCAGACCTATTTTGTGTTGTATGTAGAGACAGGGTCTCACTGAGTTGCTTAGTGCCTCGCCGTTGCTGAGGCTGGCTTTGAACTTGCGATTCTCCTGTCTCAGCCTCCCTAAGTGCTGGGATTACAGTGCTGGGATTACAGGTATGCGCCACTGTGCCTGGCTTAAACTTTTATTTTTTTTTATCCCTACAGTTTGCCCTTTGTTGAATTATCTGTATTTCCCCAAATATGCATAAATCTTGAATACACATTCTTTCTTCTGGAGAACTACATAAAAAGTGCTTCTGGCTACCTCTAACTTATTATAATTGTGGAAATTTTTATCCCTCTCTAAGTTATTTCACTAACAAACTTATGTTAGATATATTTATGAGAACTATTCTAAGCAGTAATTTTGGTGCATGATTCAACTGCATGTTGCTGGTACATATAGGAACACAATGGTTTTCATATATATAGCTCTTTGATTACATTATATAGTTTACATATTATACCAAATTGACTGATAATGTACTCTGTGAACAGATAAGCTATGGTTAGTGCTAAGTCGTCTACTATTTATTCTTTCCAGTTCCACAGGAACTCTTTCTATGCACTGCAAAGCTTTGTTTAAATGTTGAGCTGTTCAGTTGACATCGTGTCATTTGTAATATATTATGAATATGGTAATATTCGTGGAATATTAGGTTGATAATAATCTCAAAAAAGTCAGAAGAATATTTTAATAAATTTCAAGCTATATGTGTGATTTAAAAAAAAGACTGTACAGCTGGGGTTGTGGCTCAGCAGTTGAGCGCTTGCCTCACCTGTGTGAGGCACTGGGTTCATTCCCCAGTACCACATAAAATAAATAAAGGTATTGTGTTCATCTACAACTAAGAAGAATTTTTTAAAAATACTATAAGTCCAGAGGTGATATTTTAATCATTTAAACCTACATTATAACTTTAAAAAGAATAAAAATTTGTAGAATTCTTAAAATACATTTCTTTTAACATTGGAAAAAATAATTTACACAAGTATATATGTTATTATTGCTATTTTCAACTTGAACCCTACTAGCATTCTAAAACAAGAAAATGTCCTATAAAAACAAAGATCATTGTTACATGAGAAGACACTTAACAATTTTATCATGTGCAGATTATACCACATACCTTTTTTTTAGTAAAAAGAAAAGAAGATTTATTGCTTTGCTAGCAAAGGAGAAACACAAGACTCCTGTCCCAGAGACTGTGATTCTCTCCATCAACAGGAGCAGGGAGCTTTTAAAGAGGTGATTCAAAGGGTATATTCCACATGTTTTCTTTTGGAGTTGTAATTCACTTGTTAATTTGGAAGATAGTCATTTTTGAGTTCTTCTGGTACCATCCCCAAAGTCTGGATTACTTTGTTCTGATAGTGGGTGTATATTCAAGGATGGATAAATATGCCTAAAATAAGAAAGAAAATAATCTCATTTCCCCTGAGATTATGGAGGGTGAGATATTAGGGAAGAGTAGGGAGAGAGGAAAAGAAATAAATATGTCCATTTAAAAATTAAGTTGCAGTGGTAGAGCAACAGGGCTATATTCAAAGCATAAAGTGGACCACTATTACATTTTCTCATTGTCAATTTCTACATTCCATTTCTTTGGAAAAATGGGCTATAATATCTCCATACAGCTTTCTGTTGAAAGAGGGTGAGGTTGAGAGAAGTAACCCAAAGTCCTTATTCTCTATCAGGTGGGGCATAGGCAGTTAAGGGTAGTCAACATTAGAGCAATCCAGAGGTCCATAGTAACAAATGGCAGGTGGACAATGCATACATAGGGCAGTGATCATGCTCAGACAACAATAAACAAGATAGCAAAGCATTTCTTGTTTTGTAAACAATTAATACAAAAGCAATTAGTATTTCAGACAGTCTCTGAAAACCAAGAAGACAGTAACTTAGAATTCTATCAGTGAAAAACAGATCAAGTTTATCAATGTAGGAGGTTAGTAAGATTTGTAAGTCTATGAGATCAGGCTCAAATTAACTTAGGACAAACTGATGACTCTAGAGTCCTTTGTGATCATCATTATTAGGAACTCCCACATAAGAATCCTTTCTATATAACCTCTAGTTTTACTTACTTTTGGTAGGGCTGCCACAAGTATACATCTTTAAGTTGCATTAAAAAAAAAAAACATAAAAACAAAAAACATTGTTTTTCCTTTTAAATGTCCATGTAGGACTGTGCTTTTTTTTCTATCTACACTTAAGTGTCAGCAGAGATTCTCCAGAGATTACTCTTGGGGACATATACAAAGCTCTTGGGACCTTTAGCTTTCCTCTACCATACATGCTATCTGCCAGTATGAGACATATGTGGCTTCTCTTGGAAGTATCAAGGACATTTTCCTCTGCAATGACCCTCCTCTTTGCAGAATGTGCACTGATTGTCTTCCTGTTCTCTAGAGTCCTCTCAATCTCCCTGATCACGAAATTGTGTGACTCACCAGAGTTGCAGGGCCCATAGAGGGGTCTCATCATTCCCTGTGTCCTGGCTGACCTTAGAGGGCAAGTGCCAAAATGTTCACTGCCCACATTTTAAAAGCCTATAACTTTCTCACACTAAAAATTACAATATCAAACATAAATGCCAAAGTGTAATCTCATCTCATAAAATTTAAGAATTGTCATGTAGAATAACATTCAAAAGTGAAAACTAGAGCAATATTAGTAGAAATAAATAATAAAATATCTATATAAAGAAAGCACAAGACATTAAGAAAAACTATGTCAATAAAAGATAAAAAGGTCAGAATTAAAATGGAAGATAAACCAATTTATGGGATAAATACCTTAATATTATTTGTTTCTAATTCCCTCACCCACAGAAAAAAATAATTTCAAGAGAAAAGCACTTCAAGAAAAAATGTTAAGTAATCTCAGCACTTTGGGAGGCTGAGACAGGAAAATTGCAAGTTCAAAGCCAGGCTCAGCAACGGCTCACTAATTAACTCAGTGAGACCCTGTCTCTACATGAAACACAAAATAGGGGTGGGGATGTGGCTCAGTGGTGGAGTGCCCCTGAGTTCAATCTCCAGTACCAAAAAGGAAAAAGAAAAAATGTTAAATATTCAAAATTATGTTTTTAAAAGCCAATCACTAATTAATTTCCAAAGAACAAATTAGAAATCAAATTACCATGTATAATATACTACAAATGAAGATCTGTATATATAGTTTTATTTTTTTAATTTTAAAATTAAAATTAATTTTTTATCACTACATAATTTTAATGTTTTTTTTAAATATTTTGTTTAGTTGCAGATGAACACAATATCTTTATTTTTATTTTTTATGTGGTGCTGAGGATCGAACCCAGTGCCTCACGTATGTGAGGCGAGCGCTCAACCGCTGAGCCATAGCCCCAGCCCCATAATTTTAATGTTTTTATCACGGCATATTAACTATACAGTATAGTGGTCCTTTTTGTGGAATAGTCACAAGTGTGCAGAAAATAATCTGATTAATTTCATTCCGCTTGTGCTTTCTTCCCCTTTACCCTCATCATATTCCTCTATCCTAATTGTCCACATTCTGTTTTCATTAGAATGCTTTTTCATTCTTTTCCTCTCCAGATTCCACATCTAAGAGAAAACACAGGACACTTGTCTTTCCGACTCTGGCTTAGTCTGCTAACATGATTGTTTTCCAGTTTCATCCATTTTCCTGCAAATGAAATAATTTTTCTTTGTGATTGAAGAAAAACACTATTACATATATTTACTACATTTTCTTTATCCATTCATCTGTTGATGGACAACTAGAATAGTTCCATAATTTGAATATTGTGAATTATGTTACTATCAACATGAGTATTCATATTATCTCTAAAGTATGCTGTCCTTACTTCTTTTGGATAAGTACCAAGGAATGGTATAGCTTGATCAGATGCTTTTTCCAATTTTAGTTTTTTGACGAACTTTCATACTGATTTCCATAGTGACTGTACTAATTTACTTTCTTACCAAGAATGTATAAGCAGGGGTCCTTTCCCCTATGTTCTTGATAGCATTTGTATGATTAAAGACTATTATTCTTACTAAAATGAGATGGAATCTCAGTGTAGTTTTGATTTGCATTTCAATGATGACCAAAATATCTGAACATTTTTTCACATAATTTTTACCCATTTTTATTTCTTTTCAGAAGTGTCTATTTCATCTTCCCATTTATTGTTACTTATTCATTTACTGTTTTGGTATTGAGTTCTCTATAGATTTTGGATATTAATCTGGCAAATATTTTCTCCATTGTGTAGTCTCTCTATACCGTTTTTTCCTTTGCTGTGCAAAAGTATCTTAACTTAATGCCATCCCAATTGATTTGTGCTATATTAACTGAACTGTAGTGATCAAAAGTATATATTTTGAAAGCTAATTCTTCCAAAGGGGAAAAATAGGAAAATAAAAGACTAATGTAACAGGAAAAAGATGTACATAAGTAAATATTACAATGGTGGTATCTCAAAAAATGGATGAATGTATTTATGGCTGGTCTAGGGAAAACTGACTCACCACACACAACAAAAAGAACTATATATATTTTGTTATACAATTTGTAAAAATTAAGTAGGATTCTGAAGCTAATTACAGAAAGTATGTGCATATGTTAACAAAACACTATACAAACTTCAAGTAGGTAAACATCTCTTTATAAAGATAAAAAGAATAATTAATAGGGAGGAAAATATTGACTATCATGTGTTTAATCTAGTGATCTATGTCAGTGAATAATTCTATAGAATAGATTTGTTAAAGGCAGATTTTTGTGCAATGTGTATATATATATGTATATATAATTTATCACAGCTTTTTGTTGCTGTGAGCAAAGGATCTGACAAAAAGAATTTTAGAGGACGTGCTCATAATTTTAGAGGTCTTGGTCGGTACATGACTGAGCTATTGCTCTGGGCCTAAGGTGAGGCAGAACATCATGGTAGAGTAGTAGAAATGCTGCTCAGAAGGTGGCAATCAGGAAGCACAGAGAGCTTTGCCCACATTTGCCTACCTTCTCCAGTCATAACTTACCTGCCCACAGATACCACCCAGTGGATTAATGCACTGATTAAGTCTTCAATAGCACAATCATTTCACTTCTAAAATTTCTTGCATTGCCTCACACATATGCTTTTGGAGATGCCTCATATCTAAACCATAACAGACATCATCAATATGATGCTTTAGAATAATTAATACAGGACATGAAGGCACAGACTTATCAAATTGCCAGCTTTCAAACATTGGCTCACAGTCTATTATTTTTACCTCTTTGGAGTATTTCTTGAATGTCATGCATCATTATTTTGTTCTGGATATATTTTGAATATAGCATTTTTGTGAAGATGTATTAAGTTACTAACATGGAAAGTAAGTAGAATACTGTCTGGAATATAGTAAGCTCAACAAATATAAGCCATTATTATTAGTTTTGTTATTTTACAATTAACAATTATAATTAATAATTTTATAATTGTTATTTTACTACCAAAGTCATACCATTTAGATTCTCAAATGTACACTTAAAATTCAAGAACATAAATTCAACTAGTAGACATGTTAGTACAGATAGAACAGAATTCATAGGTGGCAAAACAACATCAATTAAACAACTAAAAGTACTATTTTCACATTTTAATATTTAAAATTGGATATAGTTTATATTTCCTGTGTAACTTGATTTAATTAACAGATTTTAAAATCATACATCATCAGTGGTAATTTGGATCACTAGATATGATCACATGATTTACAAAGAACACAAAAACTGCTTAAACTCATAATAAATCAGAGTAATGCAAATTAAAAAAAAAAACCTTCTTGTTAAACAAATTGGCTGAAAATTAAAAGTTAAGTAATACCAAACTGTGATGAGAATTTTGGAAAGCAGAAAGCATCACACACCTCTGGTGGACAAACGATTTGCCAATGAATCATGAAGTCACCTGGCAGTACTTAAATAAAGTATGTGCATAATACAAACCCCAATCTAGACTGATATTTGATATATACATATAAGCTGAATTTCTACAGATGCAACAGAAAACATGAACATTAGTAATGTTATGGTTTAGATATGAGATGTCCCCAAAAGCTTATGTGTGAGACAATGCAAGATTGTGAAATGAATGGGTTATGAGAGCCTAACCTAATCAGTACATTAATCCCCTGATAAGTATTAACTGGGTGATAACAGTACACAGCTAGTGTGTGGCTGCGAGAGGTGGGTCACTGAAGGGCGTGACTTTGCGGTTTATATATTTTCCTGGTAAGCAGAACTCTCTCTGCTTCCTGATTGCCATCTTCTGAGTGCTTTCTTCTGTCTAGCCATTCTGCTTTGATGCTGTGCCTCACCTGGGGCACAGTAATGTAGTAGGTTTTCTCTGTGCTGAGACCTCTGGAACTGTGAGCACCAAATAAATATTCCTCCTGTAAAATTTTTCTTGTCAGGTCTTTTGGTCACAGGAGTGAAAATACTGATTAAAATAGATAACTATAGTAAATTTTGGTAGACATGAGGATTTGGGAACCACCTATAATTAATCACTAAAGTACTACCAGGCCCAAACCATGGAATGCAGTAAGCAGCAGCACCAGATCAAATGCATACACAGCAATGCAAATTGAACTAAACACTCATATTGAATAGAGAAAAAAAATCAAGAGTCAACAAGATACATGGTAAGATTTTTATGTAAATTAAGCACACATGCACCAGCTGTACAATATAACTGAAAGTTTAGGTACACAATCAAGGATATGTTCTATGTTTTGGTGGCATGATATCTACTGCATTAGGGGAATAACGAAGGATTATGTATAAAGTGGACAAAAATGAACAAATATATGGTCCATTTTCCACCCAGCGATAATGTGCTATAAATAAAGAAATAGTACCTGTATGATAAATTAGAATGCAAATTAATTAGGGCTTGACTGAATATTATGTTGTATTAGCCTCTGTATTAGATTGTGTTTATCTTTATTTAGTTTATCTCCTTACTAGTAACACATGTTTTGACTATGTTAATTGTTTAAAATTTGACTTTCTAAAGTTTTATCCTCTAGGTTTATCCAACAATTTTCAAATTTTCTAAAACAATGCCTTTTAGAATTTATATATTAAGTTCCATAAAAATATAATTAGCCATTGATTGGTATTGCACAGAATTTGTAAATAAAAGAACAAACATTAATGATTTTGCTTTTTCTGGTACTTCTATGAATGAACACTTTGTATTCAATGTTTTCATGCTAGTTTTCTAAGGAGTTATGTGTTTCTTCATAGCACTTGTGAATAACTTCTATGGGTTACTATTCAATTTATGCATCAGCTGCGGCTGTTTTGATCTAATGATCATACTCAATTCAGTTATAATTATCTAATACAAATCTCTTATATATCTCTTATGCAGTACATTACTATTGTGATTTTAAATAGAACATTTTCGCCATTTGTATTTTTTAAAAATATGAGTGTTGGTATTGAGTACTAGAGTATTCATTCTTTTTTAAAAATTAATTTATTCTGTTTAGGTTTACATGGTATCAGAGTGCATTTTGATTCATTGTATACAGATGGAGCACAACTTTTCATTTCTCTGGTTGTATGTGATGTAGAATCACAACATACATGTGGTCATACATAAAGCTAGTGCTATGATGTCCATCATATTCCACCATCTTTACTGTCTCCTTGCCCCCTTCCCCTCCCATCCCTGTGACCAAAGTTCCTCCATTCTTCCTGTGTCCTCCCTCTCATTTTTTCTTTTAAAATAACTTTGTTAATTCAATTCATGTGGTTAGTTATTTCCCAAAATTTGTGTGTAGGCAGGAATAAATCATATAAGACAGAGTCAAAGCTGATGATTTACCAAATAAATGTATGAGAGTAATTGAGGAGGAAAAAAGAGCTCAACATATTAAATAACATGCATTAATTATAAACAATAGAATTAAGTTTTGTAGAGAAAAAGAACACTAGAACATGAAGTATACTGGACTCTCAAAAAGGACAAATAATTTCTGGTTTTTATTTAGAAGAAACTGAAGGAGTGAACCAATTCTAGGGGTGGTTTTGGAATGTACCATTAGGAGAGGCTAAGGAGATGAGTGAAAATAAATGAGCAGATTAGGGTACTGACTGTCCATGATTTGAGTTGATTCATTCTTGTGAATAATGGAGCTGCTAAGGATGATGGCAGAATTTTGGAAGCGTATCTCATGAAATTTCTAATTGTCTGTATGAATTCTAACAGGAGTTATATATATTAAATTAAATCAGATGAAATAATGATATTTTATGTCTGTCTTTCCATTTATCTTCTATATTTTTCTAGATCAATTGTTCTAAAAAATGGCATCATTATTATCAATCATCATAATTACAGATTGAGCATCCCTAATCTGAAAATCAAAAATCTAAAATGCTCCCTAATCTGACAATTTCTAAACACCTACATGACATTAAAAATGTTTTGGATTTCAAATTTCAGATTTTCAGAATTAGAATATTTCACTGGTAAGGGCTAACCCTAAACATAACCCTAACCCTATTCCAAAATTAAGGGGAGAATAAAAGGAATCTGCAATCTGAACTACTTCTAATACCAAATATTTTGAATAAAAGATACTTAACCTGTATTTACTTTGTGCTATTAAATGGAAGACTTCAATTATAATGTTCATGGAACTTACATACTCCTATTTCATTCTATTATGTTTTAAACTAGTCTTAATAAGAAAAAAAATCCAAATTTATATATACAAATTTAAATTTCTTACAATGTGTTCTCATGTGAGAAATGAAAATGTAATAAAGATTTATAATGAGATGCATTGAGATGTTAATTTAAAGAATGAGCACAGATTTTATATGCTCATCATATAAAATCATGTATATTTGTGAGATACACACACACACACACACACACACATTATGTATTTCCTATGCATTACATCCTACCCCTCCACACCAATGCCTTACATATGGAACAATTACATAGATAGACTTTTACCTGTAGTCCAATAAACACTAAAGTGGACAAAAATATGCATATACGCATAGTATATACATATGCATACACACTTCATGTATGCACGTGTGCGTGCGCACACACACACACTGGTCATAATATACAAATCACATTCTTTAATCTATTTTGTCAACAACTGTCAATCCTCAAGAGAAGTGAATTGGCAGGTAGATTGTAAAACAGTCTAATGTAATTTACCACATTGATTGCTGTTCAGCTCCCAAAGCCATCAGTTTGAACAATTTAACTAAATAGTCACTGAATTGTCCAATTTGTAGCTTTCATTTGAACATTGATAAATGTATGTTTTCTAAAATGCAGAAAAATTATAAAGTGAAGTCTAATTGTTATTATGACTAAAATTGAACTTGTTAGTTTATAACAAGGTAAATACCTTTTTTCACTATCTATGATAAAATTGTACATTACAGATTCTGAATTATGCCATTTGAAAGTTAATGAAAAATAACACAAACATCAAAAACAAAGTATAATAATTCCAAGTCATCAGCAAGCAAATATTTTAAACATATAGAAGAAATGTTTTAAAGTAATGTTATAGTATATTTGATTTGAAATATTTATGGTTCCTGTATAAAAATAATGAGTAAAAACACATAACTTATCCCAGCATACAACATATCTTTAATACTATATCTGTATTTTTCTTTAAAATTATTGACATGATCTAGCTATAAAGTATCCTTCAGAATTGAAGAGTAAATGATTTGTTTTTTCCTATTCTAAATTGCATCTGCTTTTCCTACATTGCTCTCACATAAGAGATTCAGGAATTAAAGAACTGCCCCCTGAATTTGGCTCAGAAACTTAGGCTGTCAGGATAAAACAGGATTCAGGATTTAGTAAAACTGGCACTGTACTTGAAGATTAGCCATTAGCTTCCAATACATGCCAACAGCAGCAGCTGGCCTTTGAAAGTCTCAAATGCTCATTTTATTTTCGCTCATTGGTCTACCCAAAGTGAGTGAGAAATAGTAAATAATAAGGAAGATGCACCTATCATTATGTTTGTTTCCTTCTATTAAAAAGGAAGACATTTAATTGTTTTTGTCATTCAAGAATTATCCAGCTTGAATGTGATTGCATAACATGCACTGCATGTATCTTTGTATGTACATGTATGTATGCCTGCATGTATATGCATATGTTCATCCCTGTATATATACATACATGAATGTCATAAGAAGTTATAATTAGCTTGACAAATAAAAATATTTTATACTAAAGGAATAATTTATTGTCTCCTTTGAGTATATGTCAGAATTACATAGCTTGATTATATGCACAAATGACACTATTAATATGATTGTAATAATGTCAGTGTATTAAACATAAAATAAAAATGAAAGAATTAGGCACATAACACTTAGGCTATCAAACCATATGTGAATGTCTTGTTTATCAGAAAATTTTCAGATGCTCAGTAGTACAGACTTGCAGTGGTAAAGATTTTTTATTTCATATAATGTGTAAGCCTATATATATTATGGTAAAATAAATGTCTGAGAATAAGACATTGAATCTCCATATTTTCTGCTTCTTAAGACACATTGCTACTTGGAGTACATTTATGCCAAATTATATCATATGGAAGCATAAAGTAACATATGAGTAACATCACTAAGTAAAGCATGACAAGATTTTTTTTAGATTATTCCAAAAATTTTGAGTAAGCTCCCATTTTCATAAAGTCCTGCCATCTTTAGAAATGGCATTTTTAGTTGTGAATGAACACAATACCTTTACTTTCTTTACTTTTGTGGTGCTGAGGATTGAACCCAGTGTCCCAGGCAGGGGAGGAAAGCGCTCTATCATAGATAGTCTTACTTTAAATTAAAAGCATTAAATAATTCTTGTCACTTCAGGGGTTGTAGAAAGAGAAACACATGTTCTGGGAAGTAGCATTGCTATTCACATTGTTGAACTTTAATTTGAAGGAGGGTTTGAAACTTTTGCATCACAGTGGGAGCTGAGAGAGATTCTGATTCCCTGCTTGGTAAAATCATTCTAACAAAGACAACTATCCACAAGTGGATTAGAGAGACTTGCAATGTACGCAGCTTCCTGCTACACAAGTGTCCAAGGGGAGGGCTGGGAACTTCTGAGGCTTTAAGCAGCTCCCAAGTATTTGGACATCTTTTCCTATTTCAGATGGTAGTCTATTAAAAACAGCATGCCAGGCTGGGGAGCTGGGGTCTTGGCTCAGTGATAGAGCTCTTTCCTCCCATGCCTGGGGCACTGGGTTCAATCCTCAGCACCACAAAAGTAAATAAAGTAAAGGTATTGTGTTCATCTACAATTAAAAATGCCATTTCTAAAGATGGCAGGACTTTATGAAAATGGGAGCTTACTCAGAATTTTTGGAATAATCTAAAAAAATTCTTGTCATCCTTTTACTTAGTGATGTTCAACTTTATGCTTCCATATGATATAATATAATTTGGCATAAATGTACTCCAAGTAGTAATGTGTCTTAAGAAGCAGAAAATATGGAAATTCAAGAAACTATCTGCAATGTTTTTAACAAAACTGTGAGTTGAATAAAATTTGAAATTATTAAAAATAAAGTGAGAAAACGTCTTTCTCTCACAGGATTGATCATTACCGAACATCTGGCATTTGGAAAACAGATATCAAAATAAAATTTATGAAATTTTACAATCTTATTCACAATGTATAATTGATCTTCTTAGCAGATTTTTAAATGAGTCATTCTTGCTCTACTTCCAAAATACACATTTTATATGACCTGAGAATTTATAGTATATTAAAGTATACTAATAAAAGAATGTATTGTATATTTTTAAATAAAATTAAATGAAATTTCATGCTATAAGAAAATCATGTGGAAAAACATTCAAAATTATATCATATTCCCAACAGGCAAATATAATAACTGAAATAGCTCCACCAGATTTTTCATTTGGTTAAATGTGTTTTCATCTTTCTTAACGAAGCAGATGTTTGGTTGTCATTAAACTATGGCTGTTGAAAAACAACATGTATAATTAGTGGTCGTCAAGTAGGTAGGGTTATTCTGTGCACATGGCAGCCTTCCCCATGCTCCCCTGCAGGGGAATTCTTGACTAATAGCATAAAGATAAACAATGTTATATTTTGAAGGCCAGGAAAGACTGTGTCCAATCATAACTTAGGTAGATTTTCTTCAAAATTCTTAATTACAGGTCACTTAGGTTGTGAAACAGATGGTAGAAGGGTAAAGTGGATAACAAGACACAAAGACAGGTGGCAGAGATGCTGAGGGCATTTTTTTCTGAGATAATGTCAGTCTTAGCACTTTAGGACATGGGGTTTCCCAGTGTAGCCTCATGGGCAGGGCTGGTGCTGACCTTCAATCATTTAAGAATTGATCATTTGACTCGACTACAACAATCAATTTGCTTTATTATCACCTTGAAAGATCATGCTAAAGTATACTAAATTGTACTTGGAAAACCAAAGAATATTACTGAATGACTTTTAAAAATTCATTTAGAAAGAGAAAAATTGCGTGCACAGTAAGCCTAAGAGTAATTATACCACAGCATCTTTAGAGTAATAAATTCACATTAGCCAAGAAATGTTCAAACACATCAACATGTACAAACATATTTTAAAAATGTATACAGAAAAATAAGTCATGATCTTTTTTAAATTCACCTCTACTGGCAGAAACTATCCTCGGCAGATTTTGAGATATTCAACTAACCTTGGATGGGTGAAATGAAGCTCTCCTGTGAGCAGACTGCCATTCATTTTAAAATTCTACAAATGGGTGAAAAGCTTCCTGGTTCAGGCACTCTAACACATGCCTGTCATGCCAGCTACTTGGGAGGCTGTGGCAGGGGAACAGAAAGTTGAAGGGCAGCCTGGGCAACTTCGCAAGGCCTTGTCTCGAAATAAAAATTAAGGGGCTGAGGTTGTGGCTCAGTGGTAGAGCCCTTGCCTAGCATGTGTGAGGCACTGGATTCAATCCTCAGCACTACATTAAAAAATAAATTAATTAAAAAAAATAAAATTAAAAAAATCTAAAAAGTGGGTGCTGGGTATGTAAATCAATGGTAGAGTACCACTGGATTCAGTTCCCAGTACTGTAAAAATAATTTAAAAATAAGATAAAATAAAATAATAAAATAAAATCTTCCTAGAAGGACACTAGCAGTGAGAAGAGCAGAAAGACATCAAAACATTGTTAAGATTATTTTTAAAAAATGCTCCACATAATTGCATAAATGTCACTGGCTGCAGTGGAACAGAATTACATAGAATAGGTACATAGAATATTCTAAGAACTAATTGCTCTGTGGAATGATTTGAGAGATGTGTGACTTCTCCAAATTCTTCAAATTCCACTTGACTAGCATTCAGATGCCTTGGCACAATAGTAATTTATATAAATTTTAAAAATTAGATGGCACTTTTGTGTTTTAGAAATTAGAATCCAGGCTCTTTGACATGCCCTGTGTCTCTCCTTTGAACAATAACAAACTGCTAGAAACACCTAAGGGTTATTTATATTATATTAATAAGTTGCAGTTTGACATGGAGTTTTAAACAAATTCAATGGGCTAAATAAATTCCTTTATATACTGGAAAAACATCTCTATTTCTGCCCCAGAAATCTATTTATTCCTTTCAGAACATTGTGACATTTATGTCTCCATTCCTGAGTGATACATACTTAAAAAGAGCAAAGGATAAAGAAAGAAGACAATATTTTTCTTTATTTACTTCAGAAGATTGCCTACTTCTATCAATTGCTAATGTCTTCTATGCAAAATATTTAATAGACTTAGCAAAACTAAAGAAAATAATAAACTCTCTTGAAAAACTACAGTGTAGTTGATCACTAAAGTATATCAGTCCTATTAATATTTTAATATTCAAATAAAAGAGAATGCAAATTTCACCGTATTGTTTGAAGTTGTGCCTTGTGGGTCTCCTCAACGAATAGGGGTCCCAAGAGACAAAAAGGGGTCTTTGGGGAAGATGAAGTGGGGTCTCACTGAAGAAGGATAGGGGTGATGGTCCGCAGAGTCACTCCCCCTAGACTCCAAGGATAGGTAAGACTGCTATGCCAGAGCGAGAGGCAGAACCCATTTAGTCCAGGAAGTACAAGGCTTACATAGGGTCCTTGGACCAATCATAGCCCCGAGGTTACAACCAATGAGGAGAATGGGTAAAGAGGGAAGGGAGGGGTTGAAGGTACAGGGAGTGCTCCTACATCACTGGTCATATAAAATATAGTTATTTTGGAGCAATATCTGAGCATTAATTATTTTGGAAAATTCCAGAAAGTCATATAGATTCATGTAGTTTTAAATTTATATATTAAATTTTAAGTTTTATATTGTTATTTTTCTTACATGACAGAGGTGTATATTTTGAAATATTTTACATACATAGAATAAGTGTAACTTGGTCCAATTAGGATCCCATTATTGTGGTTGTACATGATGGGATTTACATTGCTCGTGTATTTATATATAAGGATAGGAAAGACATGTCTAATTCATTCTACTGTATTTCCTATTCTTATCCCTTCTCCCCTCCCTTCATTCCTTTTTGTCTAGTCCAATGAACTTCTAATCTTCCCCTTCCTTGTTGTGGGTTAGCATCCACGTATCAAAGAGAACATTCTTCCTTTGGTTTTTTGGTACTGGCTTATTTCACATAGCATGATATTCTTCGGTTCCATCCATTTACTGGTAAAGGCCTTATTTTCATTCTTCTTTATGGTTGATAAGTATTACATTGTGTGTGTGTGTGTGTGTGTGTGTGTATCACATTTTCTTTAACCAATAATCTGTTGTAGGGTACCTAGTTTGGATCCATAGCTTGGCTATTGTGAATTGAGCTGCTATAAACATTGAAGTGGCTGCATAAAATGCTGATTTTAAGTACTTTGGGTATAAACCAAGGAATGGGAACCTGGGTCAAATGGTTGTTCCATTCCAAGTTTTCTGAGGTATCTCCATACTGCTTTCTAGAGTGTTTACACCAAATTTGCAGATCCAGCAGTGATGTATAAGTGAACCTCTTTCCCCTCATCTTCTCCAACATTTGTTGTTACTTGTATTCTTGATAATTGACATTCTGACTGAGGTGAGATGGAATCTCAGTGTAGTTTTGATTTGCATTTTTATAACTGCTAGGGATGTTGAATACTTTTTAAATATATTTTTTAACCATTTGTATTTCTTTTTCTTTGAAGTGCCTTCTCAGTTCCTTAACTCATTTAGTGATTGAGTTATTTGGTTTTTTGGTCTTAAGTTTTTTGAGATTTTTGTATATCCTGAAATATACAAAATATGCTCTGTCTGAAGTGCTGGTTGTAAAGATTTTCTCCCATTCTGTTGGCTCTCTGTTCACATTCTTGATTGTTTCAATTGCTGTGAAAAATACAGTTATCTCATACTAGCCAAAGGTGCCATAAACATATATTGGAGAAAAGATGTTCTCTTCAACAAATGGTGCCAGGTAAACTGGAAGTCCATATGTAGTAGAATGAATCTGAACTCCTATATCTCACCCTGCACAAAACTCAACTAAAAGTGGATCAAGGACTTAGATATTAAACAAGAGACTCTGTGTCTACTAGAAATAAAAATAAGCCTAACTCTCCATGATGTCAGGAATCAACTTCCTCAATAAAACTCCTTTAGCACAATAAATAAAATCAAGAATCAATACATGTAGTGGTATCAACCTAAAAAGCTGCTTCACAGCCAACTTTGTTTTTTAATACATTATAAGATTTCTAACAAATTAAAAGTATCCAATAAGATAAACACAGGACTTCAGAAAAAGAATCACTAGTAGTGTAAATGTGTTTCCTTATTAATCTGTCCAGAAAATTTGTATTTAGAAAAAACACATGTCAAGATTCATAAGATTCAAGAATCCCCTGCATATTAGTGTGATGTATAGGAGACTTCCAGCTCATCTGCATTAGTAGAGGCATACTATTAATTAAAAGTAGTGTCTCTTCTGAGTGATGAGCGCCTCTGGTGAAATAGTTATTAAGTATTAATATCTCTGCTAAATTTGACTAATGTTTACTATGAAGTGGTAGAGAGGTTTTCATCAGTATTATGGTGGATTCTGGTGCGTGGTCTCCCATCTGCTGCTAGTACAAGGAGTTAGGTACTGAGATCATGATATTTTTTTTTCCTGTGATCAAGTAAGAGCACAATTTCCTTTAGCAGAGAGGGAGAATTATACTTAATTCAACACAGTATGGTGCATAAAGTAGTTCTATGTTTATGTGATAGAAGTCACTGAGTTAATTGGGAAATGAATTAACACACTGTAATTTGAAGTTTAGAAAAGCAAACCAGTGCTTTTTCTCTTCAGTTGAAGAGTCTTCACATTTTGAAGTGTGGAACCCAGGGACAACTTCCATGTTTAGAATTTAATCATAGCATTCATCCTCTTTATCTTTATACCATTATCAGCAATATTTCTGATAAGTACATTACCCAAACTATGCATATTAAAGGTGCTCTTGTTGAAATCTAAGATAAGAATGAGTAATATGCTATTGGAAACTGGAGGAAAGGCTATCTTTGTTATAAACTGGAAGACATCATGGATGAATTATCTTCTACCAGTGGTAGAAAAATAGAACTTGTGATCAGGTTAGTTGGCTTTCCATCACTGTGAAAAAACAATACCAGAGAAAATTAACTTAGAGGAGGAAAGATTTATTTTGGCTATTGGTTTCAATATTTCAGTACATGGCTGCTTGGCCCACTTGCTCTGAAGTCTGAAATGAGGCAGTAGTATATCATGCAGAAACAGGTGGCAGAGCAAAGCCACTCACCTTTTGGCAGCCAAGAAGCAAAGGGCAGAGAGATGAGAGGACAGGATTCCAATATCCCCTTTAAGACTAAAAGTATACTTGCATTATTTTTATTTGTATTATTCAAAATATTGCATAAATATCTGTGTTTGATCTACAAAGAAAACAATTAAATGTACTTCACTTAGAACTTTAAAACTAATCACCCTTGGAGTAATTTAATCTCAGCATTTGAAAAATGTCATAAAACCTGAATGCTTGGACTGGGGTTAGTATGTGTTAAATCTGACTTTTATCTACTCCCTGAAGAAATCTTGGTCTCTAGCTACATATTATTTTATAGTATTTTAAATAAACAGAGGTGTGCTTGAAAAACAAAGGGATGAATTTGAAATTTATATAGTATGCTACATCCATGGATTTAATCATGGGTCAGAAAAAATAGTTACATACCAAAAAACTTTATTATTTTTATAACTCATTGATTTGACATGAGTAATTTTCATAAAATCTTGATCTTTTATGATCCATGAAAAGCAAATATGTTTTATGCTTTGGAACCAACAAGACAAAATAGTTTCGGTATCTAATGAAATGAGATCAGTTGCTGTGATATATACCTAAGGCAAAGGATAAGCAGGTAATCAAATTTTAAGGAGATTTTTTTGCTATTCATATCAATACATTTGCATATCAATTTTAAGCAATAATTTGTCTTCTCTGCTTCCTAGAATCTTGCATTTTTACTAGAATCTTGCATTTTCACAAATTGGAAAGCAAAACCTTGCATTTAAACACTTCACATTTATATTATCTTTTTCTCTGTTTTTGAGACAAGTTGTTAGCCGCAACTGTAAACAGACTTCCTTTATGTAATTTTTTTTCTATGGACCTAAAAATAATAAGGCTTTCTGTTTGCCAGTATGTGAAGAGGCATCTACATTTTTTTTATTCACAATGTGAAAGTTAATATTAACTAAACTTTATTGTAATTCTTTTTGAAGATAAATAAAAAGGAGCCACTAAAATCTATGGTGGACAAATTGACCCAAACATTCTAGATGCATAATTCATTATACCAAAGTGAAGATGCTTCAAAACTTTCCCAGATATGATTTGATAGTGAGATTTGTTATTGCACTACAATGTAGTTGGGTGGTTCATAAATAGTATGGTCATATAAATTATCATCCAAAGCTGCACTCTTTTGAGTGAATAAGCTCATTATTAATTGTGCAGGAAAATATAACCAGTGATGAAATATATTGAGCAAGCTAAATGAGTGGTCACCCAATTTGCCACATTATGAATTCTGCTAGTCGTAAGAGGCTATGATAATACAGATATAGCCACAAGGTCTTGGAAAAAGACAGTGGAGATTAAGAGTTTCAAGTCAGTTATTTTGCATAGTGTGGTCCTCTTCTACAGGTAGAGTTGTAGAAGCTATTCAATACAGTTTAAATTGGACAGATGTGTTCACTGAAATCATACATGCCAAATTCTACCCCTTAGGTTTTGTTTTTACCTATGCTTTATTTGATACAATAGCACAAAAAGTGTGCATGTTAGTATGTTCTCACATATATGTATGTCAGTATATTTTTATACTTATGTACATAACCAGTTATACACAGAGAATGTTTTTAATTAATAATTAGGTTTTAATTACTTAATTTCTATCTCCAAGGTCCAATTAATTTAACAAATTGATCTAAATGGTGATACTCATGAGAAACTGCTTATAAATAGCATGTTATGATATGTTAATATTTGGAATGTTTTATTGGAATATTAATATCATTGCAGATACAATGTTAAATTACATAAAATATATACTAATTTGTTGAACTTGAATTGTTCATCATATCATTATTTATATTTAAGTGACAGATAATATATGAATTTTCTTCCCAGATGTTACCCATATGTACACATTCATATACATAGTAAATATCAATCAATTCTATATGAACATATTTTTACATTGCCAAAAGCATTATTAAAACACATCTCTTACCCAAGAATTTGTTAAACTCTGACACTTTATATAAGAAAGTGAATTTCCTGAATTATGGAAATATATCCCTGAATTATGGGGCCAGGAACTCAATTTTCAGTAAAACTGAGACTTAGCATTGCTACTGTCAAAACTAATTATAATTTAATAGATTGCTGGCCAGCCAAAATAAATAAACAGACAAACAAACAAATAAATAGATAAATCTACACAATAAATTACCTTTAACTTATTTTTTATTGTAAAAGTTTTTATTCATGCTCAAAATCACTTTAATAAGGTGATGGTGCAATCTGTTACTGTTTTTATTTTGCAACTGTATATGTGAAGCCAGCATTAGACAGGCAGTCAGTGTAGATAGGTAAATCAAGTCAGTTTGGATCAAGGAGGCCAATTTGGGTCTGGGTAGTTACAGAGGTATTGAAGTTAATGCCTTCAGAGCCCTTTCTCCAGCCTTATCAGGATAACCTGCCCCTGCTCCGACCTGTTGCTAAGGTAATCTGTCACATAATTATGCCTCCTTCCTGCCCAGATCACTCCACATTTGTTCATTGACTTTTCACCTTTTTATCATCCCACTAAGTATCTCCTGGGCCTAGTCATGTAGGCAGAAAGGAGAGAGATAAGAGGAAGAGAGCAGGAGAACAAAGGAAGCCTAGGACATATAAAAAGGCAAAACATGTATATTTCTTGGGATAGCAGGATACCGGCTATGGTCACCTTTTCCCTCCCAGGAGAAGTCTATGTTACCTCTTTTAAATAAACTCCATTTAAATGCTTACCTTGGTGTGTTTCTCTAATGTTATACTTCAGCATGTGAAGAAGCAGATCTTGTCACATGTAACCAGTGGTATCACATGTATATATATGTGTGTGTGCATGTATAGATGTAGTTATTTATTATATAATAAATGTACATATATGCACATGCAGTATTTTCTGTTTATATTACAATTTTCAGAAATTATATATACAGAATATCTATTATATTTTGTAGCCCAACATATTTCCCCAGGAATATCAGTAAACTTGTAAACATATAACATTAATACTTGAGATAAAATAAATTGTTATCAAAGGAAGATTATTCAGTATCCCCAAATAAAATTTATTTAGTTTGCTAATTAAATGGATATTTGATGTGCAAAATTTGTATTTTAAGTTACTTAATGCAATTTTTGTGATTTTATCTTCATCATTTTTAAAAGGAGGTTTTGGATATATATAATGTTTTCATAAGCTTAAATATTTTTAAATTTAATTATACATTTTTCTTTTTATAATCAGTTTTATGGTCTAATATAATTTGTTTAGAAAAGCTAGAACCACATAATAAAGGCCTATGGTTTTAGTGTATCACTTGCATAGGTTAATTAAATAAATGTTTTTGCTGTTGTTTTCTTTTTACAGTTGTAAAAAATGTACTCAGATACAAGGCACAAAATTAGAATAAGACAGATTATGGTCTGAAATGGATTGTAAATCAACTTTCAGTACTGTGAATATTTTATAGCAGGCATTTGCAAACTAAAAAATCTGACATTTATATAGCAATGCATGCATAATTCCCTCTTATATGTCATTTCACTGAGATGAAAGTAATTTTAAAATGCAAGGTCAAAGAAATGATTACCCCTAACAAATAATAATAAAAGAAGCTAAGGACAAGTATCAGGAAGCAATTTAGCATTTTCTTATTCTGTGGAGCATTTAATATCTAATGTACACCTTCAGACAAGGCTAGAAAATTTGAAGTAGAAAATCCTTGAAGTAATATGGAGATAACTTCAAGGTAGATAAATTGTTCATTTGATTTAATGGCTGCTATTGTTCCCTGGTCAAAACACAGTTGGAGCTGTTCTTATGGGACCCAATATCTCCTATATCTGATAGATGGTGTGACCAGGACAACCTCAGTCTCAGCAGGAAAGACATTGAACAAATTGTCAGCATGATTTACATACAAGTTGTCAACAGCATCTGGGTTGCTCTGTGAAAGAATGATGGGTAACAGATGTTCTGGGAAATGCTACCATCTGCCCTTTCTTAAAATACATCCCCTGTGAAACAATGCATTTGAATGGATGCCACGGAGATACCTTTCCTTTGAAGAACCTAACCGGCCTCAGTATTTCAATATTACTTGTAGCTATCACAAAAAACAAAACAGTCTTAAGGATGTAAATGCAATCAGGTCAAGTCAGCAGACAGGTCCTTGGAAAGGTCTTTAAGTTACTCACATAGTTTGGCAACAGAATAGTTGATGATTCCCCAGAGTATATGTTGAAAATATTCCAGAAGGAGGCCAGGAACTTAGCCTGTGCATATCCATTAGGTAATATTATACTTAAAATAATTTACTTATTTGTTTCAATTCTGCAGTGACTTCATAATTTTTAAAACCATTTGTACTGCAAATACAGAAATATACATATAACAAGAGAAGTAAATATATCACCCACTAAATTTTTACCTACATTTATCTGTTATAAAAAAACACTCAATAATGTTTCAATAGATTAAAGGTTAAATGTACAATGATTAATGAGTATAGTATGAGCAAGCCTAAGTCCAGAGCTTTAGACAGTGAAAAACATTTAGCCACTTTCTTCATCTTTATGTCTCCAGTATGAATTATTTATTTAAGCAAAGGGTTTCTTTCTTCTGAAGAGATGTTAATTGGATTTGTGTTTGCTAGACCTGGAACCTATGCACAAGGGAAAACTTCTCAAAATTTAACCATATTCTAAAAATTTATCACACTCTTTTGTACTGAATTATTAATAAAAATATTATTCTTAAATATAGAATACAAACTATAGAAAGCATTCATTGAACTTTCTTTTCTTTGTGGATTTAAGTTATATTTCATATCTTAGTTTATAAACATTATGAAAATAAAAGTAGGTAAGATGAGATTAAAACTTAAAAGACGAGAAGATAAGTTATTTTTGGAATTCCAGGACAAAAGAGAATTGGCAAAGGCTAGGTTCCACAGGTTCAAATGTCTGTTTCTGCATGTGTTCTGGTCATTGCTCTTCTGGTTTATTGCTGTGCTTAATTAATTTTTTCAATGAAGTTTATGTCTGCCTGTGAGGTTGCCAAGTAAATCTGAATCTCGTATATATGTGTGGAATAATATATTCATTATAAATAGGATAATAGATGTGCATATTGACAAGCATATAACAATATATATTACCTTAGTGATAGAAATTTTTTTTAGTGCATTATGCCTTCTTAATAAGTAACTATTATAATGATGGTATTGAGGAATCTTAAAAAGTGGATATCTTTCAAAGGATAAATGATGTGTTAGTCAGCTTTTTCACTGCTGTGACTAAAAGACCCAACCAAAACAATTTAAAAGGAGGAAAAGTTAATTTGGGGGCTCATGGTTTCAGAGATCTCAGACCATTGAAGGCCGGCCCCATTCTCCAGGGCTGAGGTGAGGCAGAATATCATGGCGGAAGAGTGTGGAGGAGGGAAGTAGTTCATATGATGATCAGAGAGCAGAGAGAGACTCCACTGGCCAGGTGCAAAATATATACCCTAAGGACACTCCCACCTTGACCCACCTCTTTCAGGTGAAACAGCCAATTACCAGTTACTTTGAGTCCGGCTTCTCTGAATGCTGAAGTATAACACCAGAGAGGCACACTGAGGCAAGTGAAGAGTGGAAAGTGAAGCTTTATTTAAAGGATAGAACAGATTTCTCCAGAGGAAGAAGGGGACCAAAAGGCAGAATTCATGGGATGAGGAAGTCCCATCCCTTTTATACAACTAATGTATTCTTTGTCCCTTTACATTCCTCTTCTCTATTCTGTTAATTTCCCCTCATCCTGTACCTGTGATTGGAAGATGCTGGTGGGGAGGCAAAATGTGGTAAACCGGTGGGCTGAGGGCTAGAGAGGGGTAATGAAGCAGGAAGAAGCCTCAGGGCAGATTAACAGTTTCCTGCCTGCTCTGGAGTTGCTTCATTAACAGTTCTTTATGAAGGGCAATATCTGCTGGGCTTTTGGGGACATTAACATTTTTATCTTCCACCATGGGATACTTCAATCTTTTGGACCTAGACTTGTTTGACTTGTTTCCCTCAATCTGGCCTGATTTTATCTATCTACTCTAACTGCCTATTTTTAATTCTGTCTTTACAGCTACACACTACCCACCTTCAGTAACCACTCAATCCCATCAGGATGTTAATTCACTGATTGGGTTAAAGCTCTCCTAATGCAATCATTTCTCCTCTGAATTTCCTTGAATTGTTTCTCAAGTGAGTTTTTGGGGACACCTTACAACCAAACCATAATAAATATTTATTTTACCCATTTCTTCGCATTTAAATATATAAAATTTCACAGAATTTTCAAAATCTATGTTTTCCAGAGATGATAATATTATACTAACCAGAACATTAATTCATGAAAATAATTTATTTTTGGTCATTCCGGGTAAAAAGAAATAGATCTTCTTTGAGATTGAAAATGGCTTCTTGAGGAGGCTAAACAAATCTGAGTAGAATGATCCACCCTCAGATTTACACAGGATCTGCCAAGGACAGAAAAAAGCCATACTAAAAAGCAGAAGAAAGAATTAAATACACATGCACATGCACATATATAAAGAAAAGCAATGATCTGAGCATATTTAGAAGCATACATTTGACCCATTAAGCCTGGCCTTAGCCAATTCTCTTTGATCTCTGAATTTCTAAAATAACTTATCTTTTTGTCTTTCATCTTCTAATGTCATTTTATCTGTTTATACATTTTCCACTAACTTTGGTAAAATCTAGGAAGGAATTGCCAAACTAAACATGGCATATTAAAAGGAAAGAGTTAGGCATTCTGTCCTCTTCCTTCAGCTAAGACTTTAGAGAAATACGGACCACCAGAGAAGTAATAACTGTCACATACTGCCCTAATTTTATTCATTTCAATCCAGCACTTTCCGAGGATTCGATGAATACTGCCTTAGGGAGACACCAATGCAAGGATGGCCATTCCTGTTCACAGATGGTGGGGCAGTGAGATGAATCTTAAACAGAAATCCACTGTAGGTGCCCAAAAAGTTAGTATTAGATAAGGTAATGTGTCAAATTGTTTCCATGGTTTGTTTGTTCGCTAGTTTTCTGGTTTGTTTTTTATCGACAAACTTCATAATCATTACTCATGAAAAAATTAATGGATTTGACTTCTTTTCATTTGTACCTGCCCTACCACAGAAACAGATTTATCTTTAAACATCTAAAATGTATCACAATAATTATATGTATCAATGCCAGAGATAAAAAGAAAAAAGAATAAGTTCATAAAAGTCATTATACATAGGTCAAAAATAAAGGAAAGAGATTGTTATAATTTATATCTTTATGATTTTTAAATTTCAAATAGGAACAGTTTATGTGGTACTAATAGTTTTTTTACAATAATTCAGTAATACAAATGGTTCTTCCATGTGTACAATTATAGTTCATACTACAGGTCAAGAGTGGATGCTTTTCTATGAATGATAGCATGCAAAATAAAGAGATTGATTGCAAAGATGGCAAACACTCAGCATTCCTCTCCTTTATACCATCTCTTTTGCCACATAGTTTTGCAGTTTTTCTCACTAATAAAGTTGAGTATTATTTCCCTAGGTTTGTATTCTGAGTTCAGTCATTTAACTAGAATAAATCAATGGAATATTAATACATGTGACTCATACAAAGGCTTGGAAAAGTATGTGTTTCCACTTTCTTTCTTATTTCTTCTGGAGTGACTTGAGCATATGCCCAAGCTTCCCTGCTGGAGGATGACAGAATAAAATGTGCCAAACTTCTGAGGTCTTCCCAGACAAGGCTGGTTTAAGCCATCTGAAAGCCAGCAAATGCATAGATAATATGGGAAAACACAACCCAGATCAGCAGAGCAAAGACACAAGAGCTAGCCCAACTGAAATCAAGGGCATTGCCCAGATGTGTAATTTAAATAAATGTTTACTGAAATATGTCCCTGAGGTTTTGTGACTGTATTCTGAACAGTATAATTATGGATAAGTAATGCACAGGTGCACAAAGTTAATTTTGTTTTCTTCTTTTTGTTGTTTTATTTTTGACCACCATAATATGTTTTTAATGTGATTTGAATGAATGTCTTTAAAAGGCATGGATTTTTCAATTAACTGAAGAGTCAATTATATGCTATTGTTTTGCACCTGGCCCAAATCACGTGTTTATGGTATTTGTTTAAATTTGGTTAAAAGAATTTACTTTTACAGCCCTTTGTCTTTTAAGGTACTTTTAAGGTTTCCTTGGTGAAAGTAAAGCACTTGACAAAAACTTGGATTTAACAAACTTAGCTGTCCATGAGTTAAAAATTCTCTGGCTAATATCCCCCTAAATTGTTTTAAGATTAGTTACTCAAATTCAGTCTGTAGAGATGAGTATTATTAACCTTCACTGTAGGATTTGTTAATCTTTAGGAGCATTGCAATTAAAAAAAAACTATTGACATTGTAAACTTATTTTTATTTGCCAAAGTTTCAAAGATTTTATTACCAAGTTTTTAAGCTTATTTTTTTCCTAGCTGCAAATGACTAAATCTCACATTTAACACATATAGAATGAATAAAATTATTAATTACTACAATATATAAAATTAAGCAGGTTAACAGAAAAGTAGTGATGACCCTTCAGAAAACCTCATATTCAGTGAGATAGTAGAATGGATATAATGTCAGTTAAAGATAATCTATACTTGCTACACTCTTCATTGGTTTATTTTACTGAACTCAATGGTCAATTCAGAATTTTAAAAAAGAGCTCCCAAATCTCACAATTATTGTCATAGGAACTTCATCAATCCTGAAAGGAAAAATTAAGAAAATGTAACATTTTTAACAGTAAAAAATGAAAAAAGTAAAATAAGCAAAAACTGCCTCTGGTTGTAACAGGATTCAACAATTTTTATGACTAAATTTTGTTTTCAGTAATAAAATAAAAATCTTATTCTTAAATTTAAAATTTATTATTAATATAAAATTAATTTAATGTATTATAATTTTATTTTTAAATGTAATGAAAGATTTAAGGTGATTTTGTATTTATTTATTTATTTCTTGGTACTGGGGATTGAACTCAGGAGTACTCCACCACTGAGCCACATCCCCAGCCCTATTTTGTGTTTTATGTAGAGACAGGGTCTCACTGAGGTGCTTAGCACCTCGCCATTGCTGAGTCTGAATTTGAACTCTCAATTCTCCTGTCTCAGCCTCCCTAAGTGCTGGGATTACAGGTTTGAGCCACTGCGCCTGGCTTGAACATTCACTTTTAATAAACTGTTATGTCAGATAATAGTAATAAACAAATCTAACAGGCAGCTATAAAAACCATTGTACAAATAACTTCCCAACTACTTGTGTGTTGTAAAACTCACCTACTTTCCAATTACTTATTTCTTATAAATCTCTTTCCTAAGAGACTTTCCTCAGCCTTTGTAAATGTCTTTGGCTTTTTTCTTATTTCCCCTTTTCTCTTCTTTTGAGTAGAAAATGTACTTCTCTACAGAGTTTATTGCACGTGTTTGAGCTTTACAGCTTTAAATATCCTGTCTACAAGAGGTTTACAGGTGGCTAGGAGATGGGCCTTTAAACAAAGTAACTCATAAAACATTTATCCAAGTCACTTATTTTACACCAAGACTAAATTGTTTCTCATTATTCTTTATTTCTACAAATGGAGGATCTGTCTTCACTTAATCATACACTTGATTATCAACTGATTAGTGTTAATAACTGTGTTTTAAGTGTCTATACTTTTATGCACTAGCATTTAGCTGACCCACAAATTCCAAGGCACATAGAGCTATGCCTGAGAGACAGCAGTTCTTTCATAGTGTGGGGTTTTGGGAGCCCAGATTTCATATCCTTACTTTATTTCACCTGCAGTAGTGTATAAACCATTTTTCTGCTACTTCCCCTGGAAATTTTTTCCAGTGCTATATAACTCACCCTGGAAAAGCATCCTTTGAATTATGGAAAAAATAGCACACACAGGGGGAGAACAATATCTTAATTGGGAAAGGAAACTAGAAAACAGACAATGCAATTGTTCTCCGCTTGAGGAGTACAGTTCTAGGATTCATTCTCTATGCTTCTTAGAAAGTTCTGGAGGACCTGAGTTTGTGCTAGAGCAATAGCAACTCCACAATGAAATTTGATGTGTGCTTTCTCCTTGTTTATTCTATCTGATTTTGTGTTCCAGCTTCTTGGCTTCACCTGTCACCTGTCTACACCAAAAGTTTTAAATTTGCTTCCAGGGGAAATCAACCTAAGTACCCCTTAATAAATATTTCTTGATAGTACTTTTCTATTATTTAGAAATACATTCAACACAGAAGATAATTGAATGTATTCAAATAATAATGACATTTGTGATCTTCAAAACCTGTGATTCCGTGTGTTCATGACTCATTGATAAAGTTATCAAGTTATGTATTTAATATGGAACATGTAGATGGGGCACTCAGTTGTCTTTGGCTCCTGGACAATTCTTATGATTTCTGTTTTCTAGCTATGAGAAATAAATATTTTAAGATATTGTCAAATAATAAAAAAAAAAAACACTTGAACTGAGATGAAAACCTTAAAGGGAAAAATACATCTCATACTACGATTTAAGCAATTAATGAGTCCTAAGCTCTGTAAGTAAGAAGTACAGAGACCTTGTTTCTTTACCTTGCTCTGAAATTCTAGAGTGATTTTTCTCAAATGGTAAGGCATAAAACGTGAATTTTTCTTAAAATTCAAGTGGCACCACTATTGACACCATGCTGAGTTAGGAAATGTTATTTTTTCTAAGAAATGTGGCTCATCTGTGTGAAGGCTATTTTTATTTAACTCTTCTTGATTACTGACAGTTCCTACTTTTATTATTTAAAAATGATGAAAATAACATCAAGAGGTATTTCCAATGATTGGTTTATAATGAGATACAATACATTAAAAATTATGTGTGCTTTTTAAGAAGCCTGCTTTCTGACTATAATTCTGCATTTCCTATCTTTCCATACGTACTAAAAGGACAGTCTTCTATTATCCATAAAGTGTGTATTACAGATTTTCACTTTTACATTATATAAAAATAAATTTTTAGCAATGTTTGAATCATAATATATTATTTCTTATATTTGAATTATAATTTAATATGAAAATAGTAAAAATAAATTATGTGCTTCATATACTTCAATGTTATTGATTTTCATATAAAAAACAATATTTGCTTCTTGGTGTCTTTTCATCATTATGGTGCTCTCCAAACTTCAGATTATTTCACAATTTATTTATTTATTTTTTGGTACTGGTGATTGAACCAGAGGGGCACTAATCACTGAGTACATCCGTAGCCCTTTTTAATTTTGAAACAATTTTGCTAAATTGCTAAAGCTGGTCTCAAACTTGTGATCTTCCTGTCTCAGTCTCCTGAGTCAGTGGGATTATAGGCAAGCACTACACTCAGCAATAATTTTTATTAATATTCCTGTCCTTTGATTATGTATAGAACACATATGATATCTACTGAAATATTGGAATTTAATCATACATTAGCTATAAATTCATCTATATACTTTTCTTTAACAAAAGAACTGAAATCAAAAATCTATAAAAGGAGCCAAGAGGTAGGTGGGGTTTTTTTAATATTAAAAGTATTAGCTTTTAGAAAAACAAAATTTTTTAAAACATTATTTTATGGTTAAGTATTATAAAATACATTATTTTGTTATTAAGAAAATACAAGTTTGTACTCTGTATTTTTGTCACAATTATGAATATTTTTTACATTTCTAAATATATTAATGTTACCATTTTACATGACTGTAGATCACTAAATATAGTTGAGATTTAACTAGATGCATGTTTTTGACTATGTAGACTTCTTCAAACCTTTTGTTAATGTATAATATTTTATAGAGTTTCCTTTTGTAGAATAAATTTTATGAAATACATTTATGGAAATTGGTTCAATGTGTAAATGGCTAAAAATGTTATTAATTTCATTTGATATTGACTACTAAAGTATTATGGAAATTTTTGAAGTTTCGTGAATCTACAAATGTGTCTATTTTTCTCTAAATTGTTTCAAGAAATTTATTCTTTTGCTAATAATTGTCTTCTTTATTTTGGTAATCTTGGGTTAATTTGCCACAATATTATAATATTGTTTCTATTTTAAGTCAAAAATTAATGCTTATTTATTAAGTAGTCCACTGTATCTTTAAGCATGACAATGAAGAGTGAATTTATGTTGTAGTGAAAAAATTAATCATTTATTCGTACTGTGAAATGCAATAAAATATCATATACTCCATAAACACTTTGCCTTTATTGATTGAAATTTATTACATTTTGTTACAATTGAAATTTGATTTTGAAAAATTAAGATTTGGGATGATCAATTTCTTTAGGGAATACAAATATGAAAAGGTAAGTTTCCAAAAACTCAAAAGATATTTACTAGTTAATTAAATAACTCAAAATGAAAACAAAGTTGAAATTTATAATTTTCCCCTTCATTTATTACATTTATTGTATTAAAATAGTATCTAGTTTATAGTATTAAATAGTATTTCATTGGATAAATATGAGAAGTGAATGTGAATTTGAGCATAACAAATTTGTTGATCAATTTTAAAATACACTACTTCGAAAAAATTTTTTTTAAATGTTAAAATACCAAACTTTCATTATTGAGGCAGAAAAGTAAAAGAGTGACAGCCAATTTTCTTTATCCTTGGAATTTACTTACATAAAATTTCATTTCTTATGCCCTATTTTGAAATGTTTTCTTTTTGTTCTTTTTTTTTTGAAGAAAATATAGTCTATTGCTTACATTTATGTTTTTAAAAATATCTTTCCATTTTATAAATTCCAAGAAGATTTTAGTTTATTTCAGTAAATTTAACTTTCATCCCTAATTTCACAAAATACAGAACTTTAAGAAACAGATCAGTAATGCTATTTTTCAACATATATGTTTGTGTGTGTGTGTGTGTGTGTGTGTGTGCGTGCACACATGCGCTTTTATTTCAAAGAGGCAGTTCATTCGTATTTTTCTTTCTTTTGGTAAATTCAATTCATTTGAAATGCAGTGACTTCTAAGTCAATATTCCATATATGAAATGCTTTTTAAACTCTTCCACCTCCGATAATTTAGTTTCAGTATATTGTTAATAAAGAACTGTTTAGTAACATGTATTTCTTTTGCCTTTATGTAAATGTGGTATTTCTCTACCGTATTATTTTTAATTATTAATTAATCTATTTTTTTGACCTTAAAAAGTTATTTATTTATTTGTTCTAATTAGTTAAACATGATGCCAGAATGCATTTTCATTCACTTTGATTCATTTTGAATGCATTTGATTTCTTTGGTTGTACACAAAGTGGACTCATCCATTCATTTCATCATACATGTACCTAGGGTAATGATGTCTGTCACATTCTACAATCCTTCTTATCCCCATGCCCCCTTCCTTCCCCTACCTCTCCTTTTGCCCTATTCACAGTTCCTCCATTCTTCCCTTGCCTCTCCCCATTATTGGTGAGCATCCAATTATCAGAAAAAACATTCAGCCTTTGGTTTTTTTGGATCGGCTTATTGCACTTAGCATGATATACTCAAATTCCATTCATTTACTTACAAATGCCATGATTTTATTCTCTTTTAATGTTGAGTAATATTCCATTGTGTATATATACCACAGTTTCTTTACCCATCCATCTGTTGAAGGGCATCTAGATTTGTTTCACAGTTTAGGTATTGTAAATTGAGCTGCTATAAACATTGATGTAGCTGCATCACTGTACTATGCCACTTTTAAGTCCTTTGGGTATAGACTGAGGAGTGGGATAGCTGGGTCAAATGCTGGTTCCATTCCAAGTTTTCTAAAGAATCTCCATACTGCTTTCCAGATTGGTTGCACCACTTTTCAGTCTCACTAGCAATGTATGAGTGTGCCTTTTCCCTTACATCCTTGTCAACACTTATTGTTGCTTGTATTCTTGATAACTGCCATTCTGACTGGAGTGAGATAAAATCTTAGAATAGTTTTGATTTACATTTCTATGATTACTGGGGATGTTGAATATTTTTTCATATGTCTGCTGATTGATACTATATCTTCTTCTGAGAAGTGTCTAGTCAGTTCCTTATCCCATTTATTGTTAGGATTATGGTTTTTGGTGTTAAGCTTTTTTATTTCTTTATATAGATAGAGTGATATAGATTGATATAGATAGATATATAGATTAGTGCTCTATCTGAAGCGTGTGTGGTACAAATTTGCTCCCAAAATGTAGGCTTTCTCTTCACTGCATTGTTTCTTGTGCTGAGAAGATTTTAGTTTGAATCCATCCAATTTATTGATTTTGATTTTATTTCTTGCACTTTAGAAATCTTGTTAAAGAAGTCAGGGCCTAATTTGACATGATAAGATTTGGGCCTACTTTTTCTTTTATTAGATGCAGTATTTCTGATCTAATTCCTAGGTCCTTGATGCAGTTTGTGTTGAGTTTCGTGCATGGTAAGAGATAGGGGTTTCATTTCATTTTGCTGCATATGGATTTCCAGTTTTACTAGTACCATTTGTTAAAGAGGCTATCTTTTCTCCAAAATATATTTTTAGCATCTTTGTATAGTTTGAGATAACTGTATTTATGTGGATTTGTCTCCATGTCCTGTATTCTATACCATTGGTGTACAAGTGTATTTTGGTGCCAATATCATGCTGGTTTTGTTACTGTTGCTCTGTAGTATAGTTTAAGGTCTGGTATTGTGATGCCACATGCTTCACTCTTCTTGCTAACAATTGCTTTGGCTATTCTGAGTTTCTTATTTTTCCAGATGAATTTAATGATTGCTTTTTCTAATTCTGAGAAATGTCTTTGGGATTTTGATTGGAATTCCATTAAATCTGTATAATGCTTTTTGTAGTATGGTCATTTTGACAATATTAATTCAGCAAGATGATATTAATTATCCAAGAATAAGGGAGATCTTTCCATCTTCTAAGGTTTTCTTTAATTTCTTCTTTAGTCTTCTATAGTTTTTATTGTAGAAGTCTTTCACTTCTTTCTTTTGGTTGATTCCCAAGTATTTTATTTTTATTTAATTTTTTTTGAAGGCTATTGTAAATGGAATAGTTTTCCTAGTTATTCTTTTAGAAGATTCATTGCTGATGTACATAAATGCATTTGATATATAAGTATTGATTTTATATCCTGCTACTTTGCTGAAATCTTTTATTAGTTCTAGAAGTTTTCTGGTGGAATTTTTTGGATCTTCTAAATATAGAATCATGTCGTGGGCAAATAATGATAGTTTGAGTTCTTCTTTTCCTATCCTTTTAATTTCTTTCATCTGTCTAATTTCACTGACTAGAGTTTCAAGGACTATGTTAAATAAAAGTGGTGAAAGATAGCATTCCTGTCTTGTACCAGTTTTTAGAGGGAATGCTTTCAATTTTTATCCATTTAGAATGATGTTGGCCTTGGGCATAGCATAGATAACTTTTAAAATGTTGAGATATGTTTCTATGATCTCTAAGTTTTCTAGTGTTTTGAATATAAAAGGGTGTTGTATTTCATCAAATGCTTTTTCTGGATCTATTGAGATGATCATATAAATTTTATCTTTATGTTTATTCATGTGATAAATTACATTTATTGATTTCTGTATGTTGAACCAACTTTGCAACACTGGGATGAACCCCACTTTATTGTTGTACACTATCTTTTTAATTTTTTTTAATTCAATTTGGCAGAATTTTATTGAGAACTTTTGCATCTATGTTTTAGAGATATTGGTCTAAAGTTTTTATTTTCCTTGATATGTCTTTGTCTGGTTTTGGAATCACAGTGTTACTGGCCTCATAGAATGAGTTTGGAAGTGTTTCCTCTTTTTCTATTTCATGGAATAATTTGAGGAGTATTGGTATTAATTCTTCTTTGAAGGTCTTGTAGAACTCAGCTGTGAATTCCTCTGGCCTGGTCTTTACTTGGTAGGTAGGCTTTTCATGGTGTCTTCTATTCATTGCTTAAAATTGATCTGTTCAACTTGTGTATTTCATCCTGATTCAGTTTGGGTAGATCATATTGATACTACCAGTTGCTGGTACCTTCATGAGTCCTGCTTCCTGAAATGATGAAGTATACAACAGAGAAGCACACTGAGCCAAGTGTAGAGTAGAAAGTAAGAAGCTTTATTAAAGGATAATAAAACAGACTTCTCCTGGGTGGAAGAAAGAGACCCAAAGGCAGAATCTGAGATGAGGCAGCCCTGTCCCTTTTATACATCTAAAGTTTAACTTATTCTCCTGCAGTCTTCTCCCTTATCTTGTTCATTTCCCTTCATCCTGCACAGTGACTAGGGGATGTAAGTGGAATGGCCAGGGGGTGTGCAGGTGGGCTGGGAAGTGCCTACGTGGAGTGCCAGGCAGGAAGGGAGCTGCAGCCCAGGGGGCAGTGATTAGTAATTCCCTGTCTGCTTTGAAATTGCTTAATTAACTTTTTGGGAAGGTTAGTATCAAAGGGCTCAGAAAACATGAACATTCCAATTTCCCAGGGGCAGTTTCCAATTTCCTGGATTCAGATTGGACTCCATTTTCTCAATCTGACCTGATTTACCTAGCTACACTGACTACCTGTCTTTAAATTTGGCTTCAATATGACTAGAAATTTGTCAATATCTTTGCTATTTTCTATTTTATTCAAGTATAAATTTTCAAAATACTTTATAATTATCTTCTGTATTTCAGTAGTGTCTGTGATGATATTTCCTTTTTCATCACAGATTTTAGTAATTGGAGTTTTCTCTCTCTTTGTTAGTGTGGCTAAGGGTTTGTCAATTTTATTTTTTCAAAAAACCCAACTTTTTGTTTTCTTAATTTTTTTAATTGATTCTTCTGTTTCAATTTCATTGTTTCAGGTCTGATTTTATTTATTTCCTATCTTCTACTATTTTGGTGTTGATTTTTCCTTCTTTTTCTAGAGCTTTGAGTTGTAATTAGTCATTTATTGTCGACTTTTTCTTCTTTTAAGGAATGAGCTCCATGCAATAAACTTTTGCCTTCATAGTGCCCCAGAGGTTTTGATATGTTTTATCAGTGCTCTTATTTACCTCTAAGAATTTTTTAATCTCCTCTCTGTCTCTTCTGCTATCTATCGTTTATTCAATAGCATATTATTTCATCTCCTGGTGTTGTAGTAGCTTATATATTTTTTATTTTGTCATTGATTTCTAATTTTATTCCATTATGATCTGATAGAATGTGGGGTAGTATCTCTGTTTTTTTTTAACTGCTAATAATTGCTTTGTGGAATAATATATGATCTATTTTAGAGAAGGATCCATATGCTGCCAAGAAGAAAGTATATTTACTCGTTGAAGAATGAAATATTCCATATATGTGTGTTAAGTCTAAGTTATTGATTGTATTATTGAATTATATAGTTTCTTTGTTCAATTTTTGTTTGGAAGATCTATCAAATGGTGAAAGCAGTGTGTTAATGTCACCCAATATTATTGTGTTGTGCTCTATTTGACTTGAAATTGAGAAGAGTTTATTTGATGAAGGTAGATGTTCCATTGTTTGGGGCATATATATTTATAATTGTTATGTCTTGTTAATGTATGGTTCCTTTAAGCTGTATGAAATATCCTTCTTTATACTTTTTGATTAACTTTGGCTTAAAGTCTACTTTATCTGATATGAGGATGGAAACCTCTGCTTGTTTATGCAGTCCAGGTGAGTAGTATGCTTTTTTCCCAACCTTTCACCATCAGTCTGTGGATGTCTTTCCCTTTGAGATGAGTCTCTTGAAGGCAGTGTATTGTGGGGCCTTTTTTTTTTTTCTAAATCCAATTTGCCAGGCTATATCTCTTGTTTGATGAATTTAGGCCACTAACATTTAGGTTTATTATTGAAACATTGTATTGCCAATTATTTTGATTTATTTTTGGTTTTTATCTTGACTTGGTTTCTTCTTTGATTGGCTTCTCCTTTAGTGTAGTTCCTTCCTTTGCTGATTTCCATTGTTAGCTTTCATTTCAACCTCATAGAATATTTTGCCAAGAATTTTCTGTAGTGCGATCTTTCTTGTTGTAAATTCTTTTAACTTTTGTTTATCATGGAAAGTTTTAATTTCATCATCAAATCACAAGCTTAATTTTGCTGGATATAAGATTCTTGGTTGGCATCCATTTTCTTTCTGAGCTTAGTATATATTGTTCCAGGACAATATCTAGCTTTTAGGGTCTGGGTTGAGATATCTGCAGAGATCTGAATTGGTTTTCCCCTATATGTAATCTGGTTTCTTTCTCTTGCAGCTTTTATAATTCTGTCTTTATTCTGTATGCTAGGCACTTTTATTATAATATGCCTTGGTGTAGATCTGCTGTAATAGTGTACATTTGGTATCCTATAAGCCTCTTGTACTTGATTTTCCAATTCATTCTTCAGGTTTGGAAAATTATCTGATATTATTTCATTGAATAGTTTGTTCATTCCTTTTGTTTGAAATTCTCTGTCTTTTTCTAACCCAATAATTCTTAATTTTTTTCTTTTGAGATTATCCCAAAATTCTTGCATGTTCTGCTTATAGTTTCTTACTATCTTCACTGTGTGGTCAACTTTATTGTCATTATTATGTATTTTGTCTTCATTGTTTGAGGTTCTGTTTTCCAAGTGATCTAGTCTATTGGTGATGCTTTCTAATGAGTTTTAATTAGATTTACTATTTCCTTCATTTAAAGGATATCTGTTTTTTTCAGACTGTCTCCTTATTGAAGTAATATTTTGCTTTCTGTATTTACTTATGTAGTTCTTTATCAAAATGTCCTTTTGTTGCCTATGTTTGCTCTCTTATATCATCCTTTAATTCACAGAACATTTTAATTATGTACATCCTTAACTCCTTCTCTAACATTTCTTCTGCTTTGCTGGCCATGGATTCTAATAATGTAATGAGTATTCTTGATACTAATATCAAGATACTTATAAGTCCTTCAAGATACTAGTAAGTATTTTGGTTCATTTGTGGCACTTTCTTCCCTTTTTTCATGTTGCTTATATGCCTTACCCTCTAGAAATATGAATCTAAGGCAGTACAGTTTTTTCTTATACACTTATAGTGTCCCTGTAGAATTTCTATATCTCTCCTTTAAGAGGGAGATTAATGGTAACAGATCCCAAAGCAAATAACATACAACCTTAAACCAAATTGCTCCCATTAAGATGTTTACAGTTTGTCACCATAGACAGATATGGTAAGTTAAATTATCATCTACAATATATACAGTAGGTTTGCAAAAGGGTCTACAGTTTCTAATGGTGGACACAGAGAGAACCTGTGGGATATAGAATAAGCTTTTAAGGAGGTAAGAAGCGAGAATGTAGAGTTGTTAGATTTTAGGAATTGTGAATGAGGAATCAAAAGAAGTTGCCTTGTAGCAGGAGAAAAGAGAGAAAAAGACTTTGGGGAGACAAGTAATTGAGAAGAAAATAGAGGGGGTACAAAAAACAAACAAAAATTATTAAGAAAAAGAAAAAATTAAAGATAAAAGATAAAAGAATATACAACACAACTGTAATATACTAATCAGACATCCCAGTCCTCAGTAGCCTAACATCTGAAAAGTACCTGGTTACACAAATGTTGGGGATATGAGAGTGAGAAAAGAGAGAAAGAAAAAAAAAAAAAGAAAAGAAAAAAATTCTTGAAGGAAAATTAAAGGATTGTTTCTTTGGAGTTCAGTATCTTTCCTGCTTCCCTTTTTATCTGGTAGATGGATTTGTCTGTTTGCTGTTATTTCCACCCTCAGGAGGGTGAAGGTTATTAGGGTGGAAGGATCAGTCTTGGAGGCATAACTCCTGGAGGGGGGGTATAGCACTTTCCCCTGTTGGAAAACTATGCCCCAAGGATCTCCTTTGGGGTCCACTCACGTGATGTGTGTGCCTGGGCTTATCCCTATGTAACACCTGCACATCCTATAATTCCTGGTTTCTAATTTAGTCTCTAAATTGTATTTCACTCACCCTTCCCTTTCTGCTTCCCAACCAGGAACCTCTCTCTCTCAGACGTCCTGTGAGCTGCTCTCTAGGACCTGAGCACCTGTTATGCAGAGCTGTTTTGTATTGGGCAGATTAGGACCAGGCTTTGCAAGCTATGTGTTGCCATGTAGTTGCAAGAACTGTGCATGGTTAGTAGCTTTGGGGGAGGAGGGAGTTAGGGGACTATAGGTAACTTGATATTGCTTTTAGGCCCCAGTCATTGTCCCAACATGGGAGTTACCCAAACTAGAGATGGTGATGGTGGCAGCGAGGATAACCCAAGATGATGATGAAGGTGTCCCAAGATGGAGTTGACTGCTTTCAGAGATGGGGCATCAGGCCAATCAGGCCAGGCTCAGTGGTGGCCTTGGGCAGCATGTTTGGAGATACAGGTTTAAATTTTCTCTTAATTTCTTTGTAATATTTGCTAATATAGATTGAGCTAACTTTAGTCACTTCCTTACTGATATACATTTAAACTTTTTCCATTTAATTATAATAATTATTAGAAAAAAATCACTGATTAGTAAATTTTTCTACATTTTTGATGTATTTCTAAAGGCAGTGTTTAATTTTGAGATTACTGCCAAATGCATCCCAAATTAGTGATAAAATTGTCCTTCTGTTATTAGTAAATTACTTTGCTTGTTTTCTGATTCTTAGGCAAAATCTTCTAATCAAAATGTTAAAATTCTACCCATACAATTGTTGGCAACAGGGGATTATATTTTTAAATTGTTATTTGTGGGTTATTTTTTATGAAAAATTTCATTTCTCACATTTTTATTTGATTTTTTTCCTATTATGAATGTCCTTTGACTTTCTTTTTTTTTACACAGATAATTTTTAATTTTTATGTTTTTTTTTTCATTCAAGATATAATTTGAGGAGTTGAGAGACCCAAATTAGTCTTTTTTTTCATTCATTTGCTTACTTTTTTTTTTTTACATTTTAATACATGTTATCAAACATAACAGAAAAAAACAAATTTTCAGAAGCTGTACACACTATTCACTGAAAACATTTGTTGAGGCAAATAGAAAAAATTGTTACAATCATAATTTTTCTAACTTTGCACAAAATTATAAGCAGATTACATTCTTCATATTAAACACCTTTATATGCACTTTCAATGAACAATATATATATTTATCAACCATCGTTACTATACCCATTCCCTTTTCCTGATCCCCACCTCACCAATGTCGCGTCCAGTGTTTCTCTATTTTTCTTATGTTTCCCATTCCCACCTCCCTTATGCATCAGCATCCACTAATCAGAGAGACCATTCGGCATTTGGTTTTTTGGGATTGGCTTACTTCACTTAGCATAATGCTTTCCAGTTCCATCCATTTGCCTGCAAATGCCATAATTTTATTCTCTTTTATTGCTGAATAATATTCCATTGTGTATATGTACCACAGTTTCTTTATCCATTCATCTATTGAAGGA